>PVJN01005835.1:29540-56074 GCA_004026805.1 Lasiurus borealis
AAAAAAAAAAAAAAAAAAAAAAAAAAAAAAAAAAAAAAAAGGCTAAGAGAGTTTATCAATACCAAGCCAGCAATACAAGAAATGATAAAGGGATTGCTATAAAAAGAAGAAAAAGAAAAGCAAGAAGAAACACAAACATTAATGAAAAATATGACAACAAACATGTACTGATCAATAATAACCTTAAACATAAATGGATTAAATGCACTAATCAAAGGAATAGGGTAGCTGAATAGATAAGAAAACATGACCCATATATTTTCTGTCTGCAAGATACCCACCTCAGAACAAAGAACTCACACAGACTGAGGGTGAAGAAATGGAAAAACATTTTTTCAGGCAAATGGAAATGAGAACAGAGCTGGGATTGTGATACTTGTATCTGATAAAATAGAGCTCAAAGTAAAGACTGTAACAAGAGATAAGAAAGGCCACTACATAATACTACAGAGGGCAATTCAACAAGAAGATATAACTCTGGTAAACATATGTACACCCAATACAGGAGCATGGAAATACATAAAACAATTTCTGGAAGATATCAAGGAAGATATAGACAACAATACGATCAGAGTAGGGGACTTTAATACCCTACTGACACCACTGAATAAATCAATTAAACAAAAAATCAGAAAAGAAACAGCAATTCTGAATGACACACTAGATCAGATGGACTTAATTGACATCTTTAGAACATTTCACACCAAAGATACAGAATATACATTCTTCTCCAGTGCACACAGAACATTTTCAAGGATGAACCACATATTAGGACACAGACAAAATCTTTTCAAATTCAAGAAGATAAAAATTATATCAGGCATGTTCTTGGATCACAATGGCATAAAACTGGAAATCAGCTACATAAAAACAATCCAAATAATCAAACACCTGGAGACAAATAGCATGCTATTAAGCAATGATTGGGTTACCAGAGTGATCAAAGAAAAAATAAAATAAAATAAAATAAAAAACATCATGGCAACAAATGACAATGAAAACACATTAGTCCAAAATCTATGAGACAGAGCAAAAGCAATCTTGAGAGCGAAGTTCATAGCTCTACAAGGCTACTACAAAAAACAAGAAATAATGGTAATACAATATATATAACCTACAACTCAGAGTTAGAACAAAAGCAATCAGAAAAGCCTATTCTAACTAGAAGGAAAAAAATAATAAAGATCAATGTGGAGATAAATGACATAGAGACCAAAATAACAATACAAAAGATCAACAAAACAAAGAATTGATTCTTTGAAAGGATGAACAAGATTGATGAACCTCTAGTCAGGCTCACCAAAAAGCAGAGAGAGAGAACTCAAATAAACAAAATCAGAAATGAAAAAGGGGAAATAACAACAGACCCCACAGAAATACAAAAGATTATTTTAAAAAATACTATGAGTAATTATATTCCAACAAACTGAACAACTTGGAGAAAATGGACATATTCCTAGAAAAATATAACCTTCCAAAACTCAATCAGGAAGAATCTAAAAATCTCAGTAGGCCAATGACTATGGAAGAAATTGAAGCAGTCATTAAAAGCTTCCAGATGGCTTCCCCGGGAACTTTTACCAAACAGTCAAGGAAGAACTAAAAGCTGCCCTCCTCAGACTATTTCAAATAATTCAAGAGGAAAGAACACTTCCAAACCAGAATTACCTTAATACCAAAAACAGATAAATATAAAACAATGAAAGAGAATTATAGGCCAATATCTCTCATGAATATAGATGCCAAAATCTTCAACAAAATACTAGAAAATTGGATCCAGCAGTAAATATCATATACCATGACCAAGTAGGATTTATGCCAGGGATGCAAGGATGGTACAACATCTGCAAATCAAAAAACATGATATATCACATAAGCAAACTGAGAGATAAAAACCACATAGTCATAACAATTGATGCAGAAAAAGCATTTGGCAAAATCCAACACCCAGTTTTGAAAAAAAACAACAACAACACCTCAGCAAGGTGGGACTAGAAGGATCATACCTCAACATAGTAAAAGCTAAATATGACAAACCCACAGCCAACATCATACTCAATGGGAAAAACTAAAATCATTTCCCCTAAGAACAGGAATAAGACAAGGATTCTTACTGTCACTACTCCTATTCAACATGGTACTGGACATACTAGCCATTGTGATCAGACAAGAAGTAGAAAAAAAGGCATCCAAATTGAAAAAGAAGTAAAACTGTCTATTCACAGATGACATGATACTGTACAAAGAAAACCCTAACGACTCCATCAAAAAATTATTAGACTTAATAAATGAATTCAGCGATGTAGAGGGATACAAAATCAATGCCAAGAAATATATGGCATTTCTATACACCAACAGTGAACTTATAGAAAGAGATTCTAATAAACAATCCCATTTACCATCACATAAAATATTAAGATACCTAGTAATAAACTTAACTGAGGTAAGAAACCTCTCCTCAGAAAACTACAGAACATTAAAAAAAAGAGAGAGAGATTGAGGCTGAGACCGGTTTGGATCAGTGGGTAGAGCGTCGGCTTGTAGACTGAAAGGTCCCAGGTTCGATTCCAGTCGGGGGCCTGTACCTTGCTTGTGGGCACATCTCCACTGTGGGGCCTGCAGGAGGCGGCTGATCGATGTCTCTCTCTCATCAATGTTTCTGACTTTCTATCTCTCTCCCTTCCTCTCTATAAAAAAACAATAAAATATATTTTAAAAGAAAAAAAAAAGAGATTGAGGGAGACCTAAATAGATGGAGGAGCATACCGTGTTTATGGATTAGGAGAATCAACATCATTAAAATGTCCATACTACCCAAAGCAATCTATAGATTCAATCCACTCCCCCATTAAAATGACAACAACATATTTCACATATCTAGAATTAACTCTCCAAAAATTCACCTGGAATAAAAAGACCCCAAATAGCTGCAACTATCCTGAGAAAAAAGAACAAAGTAGGTGGGATCTCAATACCAGATTTCAAGCTGTATTACAAAGTCACTGTTCTCAAAACTGCCTGGTATGGCAGAAGAACAGGCATATAGACCAATGGAATAGAATAGAGAACACAGGTATCAACCCAAACCACTTTTCTCAATATTTGACAAAGGAGGCATGAACATACAATGAAGTCAAAACAGTTTTTTCAATAAATGATGTTGAGAAAATTGGACATATACATGCAAAAAAAGTGAAACTAGACTACCAACTTACACCATGCACAAAAATAAACACAAAATGGATGCAGGACTTAACCATAAGACGAGAATCCATAAAAATAGTAGAGGAATCCATAGGCAGCAAATCTCAGACCTATGCCCAAGGAACTTCTTCACTGATACTGTTCCTAGGGCAATGGAAGCAAAAGAGAAAATAAACAAATGGGACTACATCCAAATAAAAAGCTTTTTCACACAAAAGAAACCATCAACAAAACAACTAGAAAGATCACTGTATGGAAGAACGTATTTGTAAATGTTATCACTGATAAAGGTTTAATCTCCAACATCTACAGCCAACTTATACAACTTGATAAAAGGAAGATAAATGACCCAATTAAAAATAATGGGCAACAGGTCTAAATAGAAACTTTTTGAAAGAAGATAGAAGGAAGGCCAAGAGACATATGAAAACATGCTCAAAGTCATTAATCATCTCAGATGCAAATCAAAATGAAAATGAGATAGCATCTCACACCTGTCAGAATGGCTATCATCAACAAATCAACAAAGGAAAAGTGGTGCCGAGGATGCAGAGATAAAGGAACCCTCGTGTACTCCTGGTGGGAATGCAGACTGGTGCTGCCACTGTGGAGAACAGCATGGAGTTTCCTCAAAAAACTAAAAATGGAACTCCTATTTGATCCCATAATCCCACTTCTAGGAATATATCCCAAGAAACTAGAAACACCAATAAGAAAGGATATATATGCACCCCTATGTTCATAGCAGCATCATTCACCCTAGCTAAGATTTGGAAACCGCCTAAATGCCCATCAGCAGATCAGTGGATTCAAAAACTGTGGCACATCTACACAATGGAATACTATGCTGCTATAAAAAAGAAGGAATTTCTACCATTTGTAGCAGCACGAATGGAACTGGAGAACATTATGCTAAGTGAAATAAGCCAGTCAGAGAAAGACAAATACCACATGATCTTACTTATTTATGGATAATAAAGAACATTATAACCTAATGAACACAAAGAAAGATACAGAGGCAGTAAAGCATCAAGAGAATGTCAAATTACAGAAGGAAGGCTGGGGAGTGTTGTACAGTAGGGGAAAGAGATCAACTGAAGGACCTGCTTGTATGCATGTATATAAGCACAACCAATGGACACAAGACACCAGGGGAGGGAACGTAGATATAAGGGCATGTGATAGGGGATAGGAGAGGCTGGGGAAAGATGAATAGAGAAAAAAGGTAATATAAGTACTATTATCTGTAATACTTTAAAATTTTAAAAAGTAAAGTGAATATCAATAGAAAAAAAGAAGAAGAAATGAGATCATTATACTGCTACGTGTCATCTAAATATGTTGAGTTTTATCCTAAAGGAGAATATTTTCATTTTTACTTATAAGAATTTATAAAGTCATCTAAGATCCCACTCTTCAAATCCCATAGGTGAGACTCCTTGACCTTTACTACTCAGTCTTCTTTTCTAGAAGTATTTACTTACTCTTTCTTAATTCTCCCAACCCCTTTTCTTTCCTTTTTTTTTTTTTTTTTTTTTTTTTTTTTTTTTTTTTTTTTTTTTTTTTTTTTTTTTTTTTTTTTTTTTTTTTTTTTTTTTTGGTAGATTACCAGACAGAACGTCCTTTCAGGTAACATGCCAAGCATGCAGTTAAGTTTAAAACAAATGCTCCATTTGGAATTTCATTAGAGTGGAAGCATTACTATAAGTGACTTTGTGTGAGCAGATAGATTCAAATAGGAGCAGAGAAAGTACAGTCCCATTTCAGATTCAGCAGTGAGTGGCTCTGAGAACCTCCAGAAAAATAAGTAAGCTCTAAGTCCCTACTCAAGCATCATCACCCAACTTCTCTTTTGTATGCTGGCATTATTACCAAATTCCCACAAAACTGCTGTATTCTGGGGAGTTTTCTTCAAGCCTGACTTTTAACATTAACTTTTAAGCTATCAAATTGCCTAAATTAAGTACTACGATATACTTTTATGTTATTATATTGTCCAAATTATGCACTATAAAATATCAATAAACAATCAGACATTAAACATAATTGTACCCTTTATGGTGCAAATAGAAAGAACACTCCACTACCATGCTTTATATTGCAAAGTTGCTGAAACATTGAATGATTTCTCACTTGGGTGTGATTTCAGGCAAAAAGAGTGCTAAAGGTTCTTTCCCTATTATCTCTGCCTCCAATCCCAGAATGAGAATAGGATTTGCTTTCTGTTATCAACTAGTAAGATGGGCAGTGACTATGGCAACGGGTTGAATTGCACTTACTTACCTTCTTATTACAAAAAAAAACCCTGCTATAAACTAAACTGTTACTCTCTCCACAGGGAAAAATAATATCTTGAAGTATTCATCTCCAGAGTGATATATTTTTTTTGCAGTTTGGGGCTTGAGAGAGCTAATTAAGGTTAAAGAAGGTCATAAGGGTGAGACAATATGGGACAAGTGTCCTTATAAGAAGAGGGAGAGACAGCAGATCTCTTTCTTTCTTCTTCTCCACACCAGCACAGAGGAAAGTCCATAAAGGAAATGGTTGTCTACAAGCAGGAGAAGAAGACTCACCAGAAACCAATCATATTTTCACCTTGATCTTAAACTTTAAACCTCTAGCAATTTGACAAAATAAATGTCTAAACCACCCTGACTATCACATTTTGTTATGGTAGCCCTAGCAGACTAGCATAGACCTCTTCTGTGTGGGGCTGAGAAAACTTAGAAAAAATATTCAGAATGCTATCCCAGAAGGTATCATAAAAGATACGATTAAATACTTTCTTTAGTCATTGCTGCAGCAGTCTCTAAGATGGACCCAATGATCCCCATATCTCAATGTCTACACTTGTACAATTTTCCACCTTTCTGAGTGTAAGTTAAACCCAGTGATTTGTTACTAGTGAGCAGAAGGTGGCAGAGTTGATGGAATGTCACCAGCTTAGGTCTGTTAGCCTCAGCATGCAAAAATAAGGATGCACAGTGACATATAAAATTCAGATAAATAATATTTTTAAATAAATATGTTCCATATATTATTCAAATATACTTACATTAAAAGTGTCATTTATCTGAAATTCAAATTTAACTGGACATCCTGTATCTGACAACTCAACTAGACTTTGAAACAAATAATGGGACTTCACTTTTAAGCTTATGTTACAAAAAGATCTTGGTTCTCATCAGGTGACCTCTCTCACCCACCTGCCCTGAATGAAGTCTATTACTTTTTCTGATCTCCTCCAAAAAGAAGCTCTTTTGACAGGTAACTGAGTGACACCTCTAGTCACCAGACAGTAATAAAATGAGGCCTGTCAGCAGCCATGTGAGTGAGGTTGGAAGTTGATACTTCCCCACACAAAGATGACTTCATTGCTGGTAGCTCCTCATTAGAACCTGCCTGAGTCAGGGGCCAGCTAGACATGACCTTGTGCCTGACCCACAGAAACAATGAGGAAAAAAAATATGTGTTTTTTAAAGAAGCTGAACTTTAAGTACTTTGTTATGCAAGATACAGTACTGAGCCTTTCACACATCAGTGGTCTGAGTTCTTTCCTGGAAAGCTGTGGGAAGGCTTTGCAGAGGCAACTGTAGGATAACCTTCAATGCAGCCCTCATACCTTTTCACTTGGTTCTACAGCTGGTCCTTTTATGTACAGCTCAGCCAGCACATATCTCTTCCAAGAATATGTTCTGCATTTAGAGCCCCTCCTTTTACATTTTTACATATCTGCAACATACTTTAAAATAGTTTTACTGCATTTACTACTTTACTGTATTGCAATTTCCTCTTTTTCCTCTTTTGCTTTCTCATTAGTTGCATGTTTCTGACATAGCACTGTGTCTGGCATATAGTAGATATCAACAAAGGATAAGTGGAATTTAGTGAATACACTGAACCACCAAGCAAAACAGACACAGACTCCTCTGGTGGGCCCGGGGAGCAGGTATTGGAGGAATGGAAGAATTGATCAAAATAGGAAAAAAACAAGAGAGAAAATCCACGCTGTGGACATAGATAGCAATGCAGTGATAGTGTGGGTAGAGGGATGAAGGTAGAAGAGGACATAGAGGGAGCGAATGGTAATATAAAAAATAAAATAATAATAAAAAAGAAACATTAAAACAAATTTTGGCCTGAATCCCCAGGGTTTTAAAGGTGAATGTATACTAAGTGTGCTCCTTGCAGTTAGAATACAAGGAGTTATGTGATGTGGGGACTCAAGAAGCCCTAGTTATCATGGAGGCTGCATGGGCTAGAGGATTGGAAGTGAGGATGCAATGGTACTGCATCTGTCCTCTAGAAAGCTGAACTCAGAACATTAGGAGAGAATATATTTGGTCAAGGGTATGGACCAGATGGTCTAGGGTAGAAATCTGATTCCTACATCATGCAGCAATGTTGCCTTGAGGACATTTCTTAAATTATCTGTATCTTGATTTTCTCATACTTAAAATAGAGATACAGTGAAACAATGCATGGTAAGTATTTAGAAAAGTACACAGAGAAGACTAAATAAAAATCCCCATTATAAGAAGAATTTTGTGATAATACATATTCCTACTGTAAGAAATAGAGGATGAACTGTTCGAAAGTAAAGCGATGCAGTGGCCTATGTCATAATAGCAATAGTGATAGTTTCTGAGCTTTTGCCTACACAGGACATGTACTATAAAGCTCACATGTATTAACTCAATCCTCAGAAACATTTAGGAATGTACACTTTCCTTCTTGGTATTCTAAATGACTTAGCGAAGCACAATACAATTAATTTGTCCAAAGCCAAAGAACTAGTAAATGTCAGAACTAGGACTTGACCTCCACATAAGTAAGATTAAGGGCATGGGCTATTTGCTACTTTATACACCCTTTATCCCCGGAATGGTCAGTTTTCATTCCCCAAACTTCTGCTAGTATCTGCTGGCTGGTTATATATCTCATTCATCAAACTCTAGTCATTCCTTTATCCTACATTTATTTTTGTTTCTTTGTTCTTTTTAAATTTCACTTCTAAAAAGAAAAACAAAACAAACAAACCTAAAACAACACCAAATCTTCCTTCTTGGAGAAGAAATATATTTTTATATAAAATATACAGACATATTTATTCAACATGTGTCAAAATCTCAGCAATAACAATTAATGGAGTTCAATGTTTAAGTTGTCAGTAAGTTTTCATAAGACATGCCCTAATAGTATAGTAAGAATGAAAAGATCAGCCCTAGCCAGTTTTGCTCAGTGGATAGAGCATTAGTCCATGGAATGAAGAGTCCCAGATTTGATTTGAGTCAAGGGCAGGTACCTTGATTACAGGTTCCCTGGCCCTGGTTGGGCTAAGTGCAGGAGGAGGCAACCAATCAATGTGTTTCTTTCACAGTCATATTTATCTGTCTTTCCCTTCCCTTCCACTCTCTAAAAGTCAATGGAAAAATATCCTCAGGTGAGGGTGAGGATTAACAAAAACAAAACAAAAAGAATAAAAGGATAAGGCTGATCTGTTCTAGGCCTATAGTTATTATTGTAAAATTAATAAAGCAGCCATACTAAGCTCAGTGAATAGCAATATGTGAGGCATAAAGAGCTTGTGGCAATATGTGGGAGATTCTTTGAATCCCTCTGGCTCTCTGGCTCTCAAGCAAATGACAAGATTGAATACAGGAATTCCCAAGTGAGGGAGAAGTGATAAAATATGTTTTGGTCAAGGAACATTGAGCATGCATAACAAAAATCATTTAATTGCTGGTGCTAGACTCTCCACACTTTTGAAGAAAGTACAAAATTTCAAGGCAGAGTGGATTTCCTGAACCATGGTAGATATATAACATGCGTAAGAATGAAATCTTTATATTTTATCTTATCTACCCAACGTTGTTGTTGTAATCCCAATACAACACGATTATTGTGAATAAATAATATCTCAATTATCTTTGTTTATAATGAATATGAGGAAACAACAATGACACTACAAATAAAATCTTGCTTTAAATGTTGCACAAAAGCCTGTTTGCTAAAAGTAATTTAATACAGTGAATATGAGAAGTCATATTTTGCAATTTCATGATGGGATATCTTGACTGGTATTTTTATAAACAAATTAACATTTTCTATTGACTTAATATCCAGACTTCCTACTTGATTTTTAAAATTCTCAATTACTAACTACAACCAACTTATCCTAATTATTCCACAAGTGTCCACACTTTCTGTTCAACTAATTGCTTCATTAGTTAGCATATTGTATGCTAATTCCTGCCTTAATGCTTACATCCAGAATGATACCCTTAACTGTATTGATTTCTCTTCCCCTTTCTTCATAATTAAGTACTGAAAATTTTAAATGAAAATGGCAGAGTAAATGCCTCCAGAAAATCTATATTAAAACAATGAAAAAAAAACTTGAAAAATGTTTTAAACATCAGCATTTCAGAAATCTGAAATTCTAAATTTCATTTGATATTTTTGCATGTCTCAAGAAATTCAAGGGCTGAGAGTTAGCCTCCCCCTGTCCTGATCCACTCAAACATTGATGCCCACATAGCCCTCAGAATATATTATTATCCTTGCCTAATTCCAAAGGCCAAGGGAAGCTTTGAGAGAACCTGATGCCTTGTTGGAGACAGAAGGACCAATGGATGGATGATGGATGAGTGATCATGAATCTGCAATCTCTTTCATACACATGCCACACAACTGCTGAGTGGAAACATGTCAAGGAAGCATGACAAGTAAAAAATTAACTTAGGGTTCACAGCATTTGTTTTAATAATGGGTAAAGCTTGGTAAAAAGAGTACATTTTGTGAAATTTACTTGCTTTCTTCCCAGCCTCCTTTTTCAGCTCCAGTGTAACCACAAAAACAGCTAGTTTGATCATGGGAAAAACTAGCAACAGCCAACCAGAGCAGACAAACTGAGGTTGGAATTCCTTTATAGCCTTATTTTCAGAGATGTTATTACTTTGCCTGTGCAATGATTCAGTGGAGAGTACACTTTCAAGGCTGTCTTGATATGACCTGACTTGAAACTTGCCCAATGAGTAAATCCTTTTTCCTGGAACATTTTTCAGGAATTTTCAATATTTTTTCTTAAGTTCACAGATGCCTGAGATAATGTTTAATAGTTGGATAAAATAATTAGCTAACTCAAATATATAAAACCTGGGATATGAGGTGTCCATAGGAGGCTTAAACATTTCTGACATATTCCTTATAATCTAGGAGTCCATACCCATGTATAGGACTATGTGCATGACCAAAAAAGATTTGAGAGAGATCTAGGCTCTCACCTCTACCTGATTCTAAGTGTTTATGTAAACAGGCAGTAAAGATTAAGGCAGTGCGGTAAACTGGTTTATTGTTGAAAGTGAAGTGTGTTTCAACATGGACACAGAAATCCTTAGCGAAGTCAGGGAAACTCACTGGTCTCAAGAATTCAAGGAACCGTGTATCTGATAATTAGTTGACCACTACTATAATTGAACAGACATTTTAATGGATATACATATTTTAGAATACACACATTAATTAAAAAACACAAACTATAATATCCAGAACAGCAACAACAACAACAACAACAACAACAAAAAAAAAAACAGAAGCAGCAATAACCCTAGGTACAGGAACAATTTTATTTTTATATATAATTTATAGTATTACTGAAAATATTTCATATTTAACTTAAATAATATGATATGAAAACAAAATAAAACAACAACAACAACAAAAAAAACAACCCACAACTCTGATAAGTTAAAAATGTATGGACCACACATAGGAGACAAAACCTATTAATAGAAACTGTCCTTGAGAAAGATCATTCTTTGGACATACTAGAGCATGCCTTTGTAACAGCTATACTAAACATGTCTAAAGAGCTAAATGAAATAATGTCTAAATAATCGAAGAAAGGTATAAGAATGGTCTCTCAACAAATAGAGAATATAAATAAAAGTATAGAGATTCTTATAAAAATAATCAGAGATTCTAGAATTGAAGAATACAATACTGAAAACAAAAATTCTCTAGGGGATTCATCAGCATGTTTGACCAGGCAAAAGGAACATAAAAGTTAGTATACTTGAAAATCTATAAATTGAGATTAGCCAGTCTGAAGTACATAAAGAAAAAATAACAAAATAAAATAAACAAAAAGATAAATGAACAGAACAGAGTTTCAGGGATATGTGGGATACCACCTAGCATTTAATATTCACATAATGGAAGCTCAGGAAGGAGATAAAAACACAGGCAGGGGCTAATCAAATATTTAAACAAAGACAACCCCCCAAAAAATCTCAATTTGAGGAACACCATTAATCTAAGAATATAAGAAACTCAATACTGCAAGTAGGTCAACTGAAAGATGTTCATACCTAGGCATATTATAAGAAAACTATTAAAGCAAAAAGTCAGAGAATTCTGGAAGGAGCGCAAAGAAAATTATTTACCACAACATGTCATCCTCAATACAACTAACAGCTAATTCTCATCCAAAACCATGGAAGCCAAGAAACTGTATGAAGACATTTCCAAAGAATTGAAAGAAAAATTATCTAAAAAAAATTTATATTTCCCAAACTAGACTTCAATAATGAAGGATAATTTAAGATTTTCCCAGATGTAAAAAAATAAAAAGCCACAAACAAAACCTGAAATTATCTGTTACTTGCAAATGTGCCTTACCTAAATACTAAAGGGACTCACTTGCTCAGACTGAAGTAAAAGAGAGCTAGAGAGTAAGTTGAATATCCATGAGATAATAAAACACACTGATAAAGCTACTCATTAAATAAATATAACATAAATATATAAAATATATATTGTATTTTTTAATTTTTTCTATCAGATATAGAAAAAACTGTGTAAAGTGATACTTATAAACCTGTGATGTTGGACATACAAAGTATAAAGATATAATAAGAAAGGGGTGCAGCTTCATAGCAGCAAAGTTTTTGTATAGCATTGAGCTTGAGTTGGCATTAGTTAAATTAGTTTTTATAAATTAATATGTTATCTGGAAAAAAAATCTCTGTAATCACAGGATTATAGTTAAGAATGTAACTGTACATATAGTACCAAAAGTAAAAAAAAAATAGTTAAAATGATATCCTAGAAAATATTTACTTAACATATTTAAACTCTGTTCTTTGAAATGCATTTTTCAATTATTCCTTTTTTTTTAACTATTTCAATCTACAATGAAGCTGGCTTTCTCTAAATATCTGTGGCTTGCTTTAAACTCTTAGAACACACAGTTAACAGGAGTCTGACATTCTGTAAGGAGATTGGGCATTGAGTTAGATCTAGTGCTCAGTTCTTGAACAACAGAGGCATGTTAGGTTAGACCCAGGCTAGGTACATCATCTCATGGGGTGTTTATGTAACTCTTCACTGAGAAATGCAAGAATTACTCTTTTTTAAATTTTAACTTACATGTTAATGCTTAAAAAATGGTCTAAATATTTATAAAGCATAAACATTTGCCTTGTTCAATTTGATGTAGTAAAAAAGACATTGGCCTCCAGGTTCTTTAATTTACCATCTACTTCAGGAATACTGGTCATGAACATAAATAAAACCCAAAAGCAGAATTTGCCTCAACAGTGACTAGTACCTGCCTAGATCTCCCTTAAATGTGCCACTTATGGAGCTACTTGGGTCATTTTCTGATGTGATCTCAGGTGCACAACCCATTCTCTGATACCCCTGAGTCTCTCTTGACATCTATGACATTGGCCTGGGCAGCTGACTCCTTGAAAGGGTGTGAAGTTATCAGGCGAGGCAGCAGGGAGTTGGGAGAGTGAAATTGCATCCCCCCAGGTTGATGCCATAGAGAGGAGTGTTCAACCCAAGAAAGATGGCATCTGTGAGCCATGGGGACAGGAATTCAGCAGATGAGTGGCTATTCCTTCAACTTTTGCCCTGGAGCTACAAAACCCAATTTGTCCTTGCATGACTTTAGTTCATTCGCAGCCATCCTCTCTCTTCCAGAACCCAGGGTGAGTGGCTGCAAATGAGATTTTGTGTGTTGGTCCTTTAAAAGGGTGCCTGAGTTGCTAGCAGACTCCTGTCTCTTCCTGATGGACAGAAACCCCACTGATTTTCAAAACCAGATGTTATATGGCTTTGTGCTCTGAGCTGCAGAACTCAGTTTGGGGTTGAGACCACATAGTGCTCAGCAGGGACCTTTGCAGTAGAGATATCCCTCTATATTCTCAGTTGGCACATGTGGGTGCAGGGCAGCCCTTTTCATGCCTCTGCCCTCCTCTGCAGTCACAATGTGACTGCTTCTGTACATTATAGGTTATGACTTCTGTTCAACTAGACTTCAATTGGTTATTAAGCTTGATTATTCCATATTTTAGTTTAGTTTGTTTGTTTGTTTGTTTTTTGTGGGAGGAAGTAAGTGTTACTTCCATTTCTTTACTGCCATCTTGAATTTTGGAGGAATTACTCTTGACTTTGCTATGTTTGAGAGAATTAATGATACTCAAGCATGTGAATTATGATAGAAAGCTAATGCCATTATTACTATGATCTGCCAATTATATGTCAGAACTCATTATTGCTTTAATCTTATTTCTAACTTGTTATTCTTTTTTAGCTCTGCTGATTATTATACTTGGGAGAATGCTCATTATTTTCCAAAGATTCACAGTACATGTCAGTGTTTAATTTTCCCAGGAGGCCTTGCCTAACTTGTATTTTTTCAGCATGCAACAGTGGTAGAGGGTCATGGTGACATTTAGCAGTTTGGGTAGAAGATGGGATCATGGAATACAGGTTGTGCTGTTTCTAGGGATTAATAGGAGTAGCTAAAAAGCACAAATTAGCAGTTTCCAGTTTGTTTGTAAAAATTAATTCTATCCGTAAACCTTTCTCTGCAAAGCAGAGTATGACTGTATTGAAAACACAATAGACAAGAGTTTGTTCCACATGATTAAAAAGTAGCATAGCCTAGTTATGGTGAAATGGCAGCGGAGTAGACAAATGCTTCTGAAGCTTTGTTGCTGGCAGAAGGAGAGAGAGCTGCTGAGAGTTGCACTGGGAGTGTTTGTTGGCAAGTTGGAGTCAGTTATCCTCCAGGAGAAGGCGGGGAACTGCTGGACTGGGCTCTCCCGGCCAGGCAGCCCCACTGCCATGGGGTTTTGGCTCACCAGAGCCACCAGCATGAACGCAGAGACCACGCCATCTTGCAGAGGGAAGTGGATGTCTGTGGCCATCTGAAGCCGGCAGCTTCGCACACAACAAGCAGCTGGGGACCCGGGGACCCAGAACTCTGCTCTCCAACCAGCACAGACATGCAGCGGAATCAGAGATCCACAGAGTACACCAAAAGGTCAGATTTCGCCTGGGATAAGAAGGAGGTGGATGTCTTCAGAGGTCTGAAAGCTGTGGCTGACAGAGGCACCCACCTAGCAGCCTGGGACCCAGAGCATGGCTTTCCAGGCAGGCGCGCAGGCAGCGGATTCAGAGATTCACACGGCGCACATGTGGAAGGGTCAGATTTCGCCTGGGTTAGGGTGAGGTCTCCTACCCCTGCACAAAGGAGACCGCACACTGTGGGAACTGGGCTGCAGGAAAGCTGCCTCTGGAGAGGTCCGCAGAGGTGGTCAGGGTGTGATCCCTAAGTGTGGAGGTGAACTCTCTGAGCTGTTGACAGAAGGGAGCTCTGGAAAAAGACTCCTTTTTTTCTGGGACAGAGGGACATCCTGGGAGTTTTTACAGTGTCCTGGCTGCAAAACCCCACAAACTGGCTTTGAGAACCACAGAGTAGTAGGATCTGAGCACAGCCTAGATAGGTCCTGTGCTTTGTCTCAGAGATCAATCCCAAAACACTGCCACACAGGGGATGACACACAAATTGACTCTCACATAACCACAAAAGAATAAAGAGAATAAAACACCAAGAGGGGAACACAGGAAAGCAAAATAATAGTGGAAGTGAAGGACCATTCTATTTTTTTATTTTTTAATTTTTTATTTTTACACATTTTAATTAAAATACTATTATTTTTATTTCTGTCTCAATTGATTTTACCTTTTTAATTATTACATTTTTGTTTTAAACTAGTATTATTAATTACTACTAGTACTCTACCTTTTTGGAAAAAAACAAGGGTCATTTTGTTTTCACTTTTTATTATTTCGGGATTAGAGTTCTACATTCTATTTTCATCTTTCCTTTAGCATAATTTTACTCCAACTCAACTCTAACTTTATGCCAACATTTTCCTCCTAACTTTCCCCATTTTGTTGTCTTGTTTCTCTTTCTCTTTTCCAACTTTAGATTCTCCCTATACTTTCTCTTTACCTGGTTAAAATTTCACCCCATTTATATATCTAATTTCAAGTCCCCTACTATAAGTCAATACAAACCTCTCTCTTTTTCTCTTCACTAGACAAAAAGTTGTTTTTTCTCTATGTCCTTTTGTGGGTGTTTGCCTGAAAAGTGATTATAACGATTTTTTGAAATTTTTTTGAGATTGTTTTAGTTTATTCTACTGGTTTTATTGTGCTTTTTGCTTGCTTTGTTTTTTACCTCTCTTTTCCCTCACCTCCCTCGATACCAGTTGCTACTTGCAGTTTGTATTAATCTCTACATACTGGTTGCTGGCCTTTATTGGTATTAGTGACTGTTCTATTGGAGTTGTCTCCTGATATCTATAGTTTGTTCCCCTTTTCTCTCTTATACACTTTCTTTTCTCTCTGACTTTTTTCTCTTCCTCTTTTCTTCTCTGTCTTCTCCCTTTTATTTTCTTATTTTATTTTATTTTTAGTTCATTTATTTTTTTTCTTGCTCTCCCAATTTGATTTTTGCATTTCTTTCTCTTTTTTTCCTTATTTTCTTCTTCTTCTTTCTCTATTTGCCCCTAATTTGTCTTTCATTGGTGGTCACCTTAAAATTTGTGATTATTAACATCTTGAATACATTTCTACTCAGTGCCATGTGTGCTGTACCTGGTAGTGTTGTAGTTTGTGCCTTTCAATCAACGTAGGAGAGAGAACTACATAAACAGACACCCGGAGAAGAAAGACCATGGGCAGAAAAAGAAACAGCCCACATAAGACAAAAAGGCAGGTTTTTCCAGAAAAGGAAGTAAAATAAATAGAAGGAGAAATAAGCCTGCCAGAGAAAAAGTTAAAATAAATAATCATAAGGTGGATGAAAAGAATGGAAGACAAAATTGACAATCTGAGTAAAAGCCAAGAGGAAATGAAGAAGACCCAAGAGGGAATGAAGAAGACCTAAGAGGAGATGAAGAAGCAGCAAAAAGAAATGCAGAAGAACCTACAGGAGGTGCAGAATAGACAAGAAGAAATGAAAAATGACATCACTGCTATGGAGAACTCAATAGAAAGCATCAAAAGTAGGCTAGAAGAAGCAGAGGACCACATCAGTGAGCTAGAAGACATGGTAGAAAAAAATACACAAGTACAGCAGCTTCTAGAAAAAAAAAAGTTAAAAAGCAAGAGGAGAGCCTAAGGGAACTTTGGGATAACATAAACCAAACAACAACCGCATAATGGGGCTTCCAGAAAAAGTGGGAACTGAACAAGGATTAGAGAACGTGTTTGAAGAAATAATGACAGAAAATTTTCCCAATATAGGAAAGAAAAAACTCACACAAATCCAAGTAGCTCAGAGAGTCCCAAGCAAAATTAACCCCAAGAAACAGACACCAAGGCACATTATAATTAAATTGGCAAACACCAATGACAAAGTAAGAATCTTAAAAGCAGCCAGAGAAACAGAACATTACCTAAAAAGGAACCCCCATAAGACTAGCTACTGACTTCTCAACAGAAACTCATTGGGCCAGAAGGGAATGGTATGAAATATACAAAGTCATGCAAAGGAAAGGTCTGAAGCCAAGAACAAAGGACCCTGCAAGACTCTCAATCAAAATTGAAGGTGAAATCAAAAGCTTCACAGAAAAAAAAGGACTAAGGGAATATATTACCACCAAACCATCAATGCAAGAAATGTTTAAGGGTCTGCTGTAATAATAAGAAAGAGGAAGCAAAGAAGAAACTCGGGGGGAAGGACTAAAAATGGCAACAGATAAGTACTTATTAATAATAACTTTAAATGTAAACGGATTAAATGCTCCAATCCAGAGATATAGGGTAACCGATTGGATAAGAAAACATGATCCATATATCTGCTGTCTGAAAGAAACCCACCTCAGGAAATGAGATTCACACAGATTGAGGGTTAAGGGATGGAACATGGTATTTCAGGCAAATGGAAAAAAAAAAAAAAAAAAAGCTTGGGTTGCAATACTTATATCTGACCAATTAGATGTCAAAGTGAAGGACTTAATAAAAGATAAAAAAGGCCAATTCATAATACTAAAGGGAACAATCCAAAAAGAAGAAATAACTCTGATAAACATATATGCACTCAATATAGGAGCACCTAAATAACTCACTAGACCAGATTAAATTAATTGGCATCTTCAGAACATTTCATCCCAAAGCCACAGAATATACATTCTTCTCCAGTACACATGGGTCGTTTTCAAAGATAGATCACATATTGGGTCATAAGAAAAGTCCCTTCAAATTCAAGAAGATAGAAATCATATCAAGCATTTTCTCAAACCACAGTGGCATAAAACTGGAAATCAACTATAATAAAAACAATAAAGTAAATAAACACATGGAGACTAAACAACATGCTATTAAACAACAATTGGGTAACCAGTGAGATCAAGGAAGAAATAACATATATCATAGCAACAAATTACAATGACAACACAACAATAAAAAATTTATGGGACACAGTGAAAGCAGTCTTGAGAGGGAAGTTCATAGCCCTACAAGCCTACTGCAAAAAATAGGAAACAATGGTAATAAATTACCTAAACCTACAATTCAAAGAGCTAGAATGAGAGCAACAAGAAAAGCCCAGTGTACTCAGAAGCAAGGAAATAGTGAAGATCAGAGCAGAGATAAACAGCTTGGAGACCAAAGAAACAATTCAAAAAAATCAACAGAACAAAGAGCTGATTCTTTGAAAGGATAAACCAGATTGATGGACCCCTAGTCAGGCTCACCAAGAAGCAAAGAGAGAAGACCCAAATAAACAAAATCAGAAATGAAAGAGGAGAAATAACAACAGACCCTGTGGAAATACAAAGGATTATTAAAAAATACTATGAACAACTCTATTCCAACAAATCGGACAACCTGCAAGAAATGGACATTTTCCTAGAAAAATATAACCTCCCAAAACTCAATGAGGAGGAATGTATACAACTCAATAGTACAATAATTATGTAAGATATTGAAGCAGTCATAAGAAAGCTTCCAGCAAATATAAGCCTGGGACCAGATGGCCACACAGGAGAGTTTTACCAAACATTCAAGGAAGAATTAAAACCTATCCTACTCAGACTATTCAAAAATATTCAAGAAGAAGGAACACTTCCAAACACCTTCTATGAAGCCAAAATCACCCTAATACCAAAACCAGATAAAGACAACACAATGAAAGAAAACTACAGGTCAATATCTCTGATGATCATAGATGCCAAACCTCAACAAAATTCTAGCCAATCGGATCCAGCAATACATCAGAAAGATCATACACCATGACCAATCAGGATTCATCCCAGGAATGCAGGGATGGTACAATATCTGCAAATCAATAAACGTGATACATCACATAATCAAAATGAGGGGAAAAATCATATAATCATATCAATTGACGCAGAAAAAGCATTTGACAAAATCCAACACCCATTCTTGATAAAAACTCTCAGCAAAGTGGGAATAGAAGGATCATACCTCAACATCATAAAAGCCATATATAATACCCACAGCTAACATCATACTCAATGGTCAAAAACTAAAACCATTTCCCCTAAGAACAAGGAGAAGACACGGATGCCCACTCTCACCTCTCCTGTTCGACATAGTACTGGAAGTATTAGCCACTGCAATTAGACAAGAAGAAGAAATAAAAGGCATCCAAATTGGAAAAGAAGAAGTAAAGCTGTCCTTATTTGCATATGACATGATATTGTACATAAAAAACCCAAAGGAATCCATTCCAAAACTATTTGACTTAATTAATGAATTCGGCAATGTAGCATGATACTAAATTAATGCTAAGAAGTCTGTGGGATTCCTATACAGTAATAGTGAAATTATAGAAAGAGAAACTGAAAAGCAATCCCATTTACCATCACACCAAAAAAATTAAGATACCTAGGAACAAACCTAACTAAAGAGGTAAAAGACCTATATGCAGGAAACTACAGGACACTGAAAAAAGAGATAGAGGAAGATGTTAACAAATGGAAGAGCACACCATGCTCATGGATTGGGAGAATCAACATCATTAAAATGTCCATACTACCCAAAGCAATCTACAGATTCAATGCATTACTTACCTATTAAAATACCAATTACATATTTCACAGCCCTAGAAAGCATTCTTCATAGATTCATTTGGAACAAACAAAAAAAAAGACCACGAATATCTATAGCAATTCTGAGAAAGAAGAATAAAGTAGGTGGGATCTCAATACCATATTTCAAGTTATACTACAAAGCAATTGTTCTCAAAACAGCCTGGTACTGGCACAAGAACAGATATATAGACCAATGGAATAGAGTAGAGAACCCAGATATCCCCCCAAATCACTATGCTCAACTAATATTTAACAAAGGAGGCATGAACATTCAATGGAGCCAAGATAGCCTCTTCAATAAATGGTGTTGGGAAAATTGGACAGGTACATTCAAAAAAATGAAACTAGACCACTAACTTACACTAAATACAAAAAATGAACTCAAAATGGATACAGAACTTAAACATTAGAAGGGAAACCATAAAAATACTAGTGGAATCCACAGGCAGCACAATCTCAGACATATGCCGAAACAAATTCACTGCTACAAGTCCTTTGGTTGATCTCTCCTCCTTTATTCCACCCTCCCCTACCTTCCCTCTAAGGTCTGGCAGTGTGATCGATGCTTCTCCCTCTGTATCTGTCTCTGTTCATCAATTGACATTGTTAATTATATTCCACAAATAAGTGAGACCATGTGGTATTTGTCTTTCTTTGACTGGCTTATTTCACTTAGGATAATGTTCTCCAGTTCCATGCATGCTCTTGCAAATGGTGAGAACTCCCTTTTTTACTGCAGTGTAGTATTCCATTGTGTAAATGTACCAGTTTTCTGATCAACTCATCAGCTGATGGTCACTTAGGCTGTTTCCAAATATTAGCTCTGGTGAATTGTGCTGGTATGAACATAGGGGTGCATATATCCTTTCTGATTGGTATTTTTAGTTTCTTGGGATATATTCCTAGAAATGGGATCACTGGGTCAAAAGGCAGTTCATTTTTAGTTTTTTGAGGAAACTCCATACTGTTTTCCACAGTTGCTGCACCAATCTGCATTCCCACTACCAGTGCAAAAGAGTTCCTTTTTCTCTGCATCCTCAGCAACACTAGTCCTCTGTTGATTTGTTGATGATAGCATTCTGACAGTTGTGAGATGATACTGCATTGTTCTTTTGATTTGCATCTCTGGGATAATTAGTGACTTTGAGCAGTTTTTCATATGTCTCTTGGCCTTCCTTTTGTCCTCCTTCAAAAAGTGTTAATTTAGATCCATTGCTCATTTTTTTATTGGATTTTTTATCTTCCTTTTATTAAGTTATATGAGTTCCCTGTATATGTTGGAGATTAAACCTTATGGTGATGACATTGGCAAATATGTTCTCACATAGAGTGGGCTTTCTTATTGTTTTGTTGATTGTTTCTTTTGCTTTGCAAATGCTTTTTATTTTGATGTAGTCCTATTTGTTTATTTTCTCTTTAATTTTCATTTCCCTAGAAGTAGTATCAGTGAAGAAGACCCTTCAGGATATATCTGAGATTTTGCTGCCTTTGGATTCTTCCAGTATTTTTAGAGTTTCTCATCTTATGTTTATGTCCTGTATTCATTTTGAGTTTCTTTCTGTGTATGGTGTAAGTTGGTGGTCTAGTTTCATTTTTTGCATGTATCTGTCCAATTTTCCTGACATCATTTGTTGAATAGACTGTCTTGACTCCATTTTATGTTCATCCTCCTTTGTTAAATATTACTTGGGCATAGTGGTTTGGGTTGATACCTTGGTTCTCTAATCTATTCCATTGATATATATGTCTGTTCTTGTGCCAGTACCAGACTGATTTAAGAACAATGGCTTTGTAATACAGCTTGATATCTAGTATTGAGTTTCCACCTACTTTGTTCTTCTTTCTCAGGATTGCTACAGCTATTCAAGGTCTTTTTTTATTCAAGATGAATTTTTGGAAAGTTCGCTGTAGATCTGTGAAATATGTCATTAGTATTTTAATGAATCTGTAGATTGCTTTGAGTAGAGTGGCCATTTTGATGATGTTGATTCTACCAATCCAGGAACATGGTATATTCTTTCATCTACTTATGTCTTCCTCTGTCTATTTTTTTCAGTGTCCTGTAGTTTTTCGCATATAGGTCTTTAACCTCCTTAGTTACATTTATTACTAGGTAACTTAATTTTTTTTTGGTCTGATGGTAAATGGGATTGCTTTTTTAGTCTTTTTACCTAAAAGTTCAGTATTGGTGTAAAAATGCCATATATTTCTTGTCATTAATTTTATATGCATATATGTTTATCAGGGTTATATCCTCTTGTTATTTTGCCAAATTCATTTATTAAGTCTAATAATTTTTAATGGAGTCTTTAGGATTTTCTATGTACAGTATCATGTCATTTGCAAATAAGGACAGTTTTTACTTCTTCTTTTAAATTTGGATGCCTTTTATTTCTTCTTGTTTGATCACAATGGCTAGTACTTCCAGTACAATGTTGAACAGTAGTGGTGAGAGTGGGCATCCTTGTCTTGTTCTTGTTCTTAGGCGAAATGGTTTTAGTTTTTTTTCCATTGAGTATGATGTTGTTGTGGGTTTTTCATATATGGTTTTTATTATGTTGAGTTATGATCCTTCTATTCCTACCTTGCTGTGTGGTTTGATCAAGAAGGGGTGTTAAATTTTGTCAAATGCTTTTTCTGCAACAATTGATATGATTATGTAATTTTTACCTCTCAATTTGTTTCTGTGATGTATCACATTTATTGATTTGCAACTATTGTATCATCCTTATATCCCCAAGATAAATCATACTTGGTCATGGTGTATGATATTTCTGATGCATTGCTGGATCCGATTTGCTATAATTTTGTTGAGGACTTTGGCATCTATATTCATGAGGGATATGATTCTCTTTCCTTGTCTTTTTCTGTTTTTTTTTTTTTTTGTATTAGGGTGATGCTGGCTTCATAGAAGGAGCTTGGAAGTATTTCTTCTTTTTGAATTTTTTTGAATAGTCTGAGGAATATAAGTTTTAGCTTTTCCTTGAATGTTTGGTATAACTCTCTTATGAAGCTGTCTGTCCCCAGGCATTTGTTTGCTGGAAGGTTTTTGTCTGCTTCAATATTTTCCATAATTATAACCTATTAATATTTTTAGAATCTTCCTGATTGAGTTTTGGAAGGTTATATTTTTCTAGGAATACATCCATTTCCTATAGGTTGTCTAGTTATTTTGGAGTAGAGTTGTTCATAGTACTTTTTAACAATCCTTTGTATTTCAGTAGGGTCTGTTGTTATTTTGCCTCTGTCATTGCTAATTTTGTGTGTTTTTTTTGTTGTTGTTGTTTTGTTTTGTTTTGTTTTGTTTTATCTCTATGTCATTCATTTCTGCTCTGATATTTATTATCTCTTACCTTATGTTCACTCTGGGCTTTTCTTGTTGCTCTATTTCTAATTCTTTGAGTTGTAGAGTTAGATGATTTACTACTATTTTTATTGTTTTATCAGATAGGCTTGTAAAGCTGTAAACTTCCCTCTCAGGACTGCTTTCATTATGTCCCATATACTTTGAATTGTTGTGTTTTTGTTGTCATTAGTTTCCAGTATGCTTTTAATTTATTCTTTGATCTCTTTGGTAACCCAGACATTATTTAATAACATGTTATTCAGTTTTCAACTGTTTGAGATTTTTGGATTGTTTTTATTGTAATTTATTTCTAATTTGATGGCATTGTGGTCTGAGAAGATGCTTGGTATGATTTCAATCTTCTTGAAATTGGGGAGACTTTGCTTTTCACCCAATATGTGGTTTATTTTTGAAAATGTCCCTTGTGCACTTGAGAAGAACATATATTTCATGGCTTTGTGGTGAAATGTTCTGAAGATGTCAGTTAAGTCCATCTGATTTATTGAGTCATTTAGAATTGCTGTGTCTTTGCTAATTTTTTTTGTCTAGAGGATTTATCCAGTAATATTAGTAGTGTATTAAAGGCCCCTATTATGATTGTATTGTTGTATATCTCGCCCTTGATATCTTCCAGGAGTTTTGTTATGTGCTTGGGTGCTCCTGTGTCAGATGCATATATGTTTATTAGGGTTTTATCCTCTTGTTGTTTTGATCCCTTTAGTATTATGAAGTGACCTTTCTTATCTCTTGTTATGACATTTACTTTGAGGTCTATTTTTTTCAGATATAAGTATTGCTACCCCAGCTTTTTTTTTTTTTTCATATCCATTTGCCTGAAAGATATTTTTCCATCTCTACACTGTCAATCTGTGTGAGTCTCTTGTTCTGAGGTGGGTCTCTTATATACAACATATATATGGGTTTTGTGTGTGTGTGTGTATGTGTGTGTGTGTGTGTGTGTGTGTTTCCATTCAGCCACTAGATGTCTTTTGATTGGAACATTTTGTCTGTTTACATTTAAAGTTATTATTGAAAGGTATTTGTTTGTAGTCATATTTGTTTTTGTGTCTATGTTCCCTCTTACCTGTTTATTTCTTCTTTTTACAGTATTCCCTTGAGCATTTATTGCATTGCTGGCTTGGTGGTGATAAACTCCCTTAGCCAATTTTTGTCTGTGAAGCTCCTAATTTCCCCTTCATTTTTGATTTATAGTTTTACTGGATAGAGTATTCTTGAATTCAGTTCTTTGCTTTGCAACACTCTGTATACCTACCTCATTCCATTCCCTTCTAGCTTGATGTGTTTCTGTTGAGAAATCATTTGATAATCTGATGGGGGTTTCTTTGTAGGTAACTCTCTGTCTCTTTCTTGCAGCCTTTAAGATTCTCTATTTGATATTGATATTTGATATTTGCCATTGAAATTTTGACACGTCTTGGTGTGGGTCTTTTGGGGTTGGTCCAGCTTGGGACTCTCTGTACTTGCATAACTTTTTTCTTCCCCATATTCGGGAAGTTTTTGGTCATTATTTCTTCAAATTGATTTTCTAATCTTTGCTGCTGTTCTATCCTTCTGGCAGTCCTATTATACATATGTTACTTTGTTCCATGTTGTCCCAAAGCTCCCTTAGGCTTTTCTCCTGTTTTTTAATTATTTTCCTCTAAATGCTGTTCAGCTTGTGATTGGAAAATTAAAATATGTTAAGCATGATATGCAATCCTTTACTGCTATATTCAGAGAGGTCCTAGATCTCTAGGACAGAAAATGCCATTTTTAACATCATAATTGTTAAAGAAGCCTGAGAGCGCATGCACAGGCCTCAGCTCCCCTATGGGAAATTGAGAACACACACAGGCTGCAGCTCCCCTATGAGAAATTTGAGCCTGAGAGTGCACACGTATTTTAATTTTCCAAATTATTCAGTCCCAAGGTGAATTAAAATGGCTCGGCAGTTCAGTGTCAAGTTATGAACCAGGAGTTCAGGGTTCAATTTCAGATCAGGGCATATACCCAGGTTGTGGGTTCAATCCCCAGTATGGGAAGTGCACTAGTCAACCGATCAGTGATTCTTCCTTATCATTGATGTTTTTATCTCTCTCTCCCAATTCCTTCTTCTCTCTGAAATCAATAAAAATACATTTTTAAAAAATGATACAATACAATGTCTAGGATTGGGGATTAAATGCAAATATGTTACATTAGCTTGTATAGGCTTAATTTTCACAAGATTCATCTTTAAGTGAAATTTTATTAGCCTAAGATTATGGTAGATGAGAAAGGTATATTTTGCACCTGACAAATATTTTAGGATTTGTTATAAGTCTTGAAACTTGATAAGCCAATAAACTTATAGTCAAGTAGTATATATAGAAAATATTTTTTTTTAGGTGCTATATGTTAACTTCAAGAGTTGGGAGAATGTATACTTAGGATTATAATAATAAAATGGAGAGACACTTAATACAACCTTTGATATTAAAGAAAGCCCTATAGAAGGAATCATGAGTTTCAGGAATAGATACAATAAAGGCATTCTCTATAGAAGAAAGGCCATGTGTAAATATATTCAAATACAATGGTTTGTATAGCATGGTAATTTATATCACTAGCAAGACAGTTTTCTGAGGTGCTGAAGAAGTAGGGTAGAAGGAGTCTTTTATTTTAAGAAGCTACAATTGTTATTAAATTATAGGGATTATTTAGCAATGGTGGTATCCTACAGGAAGGATTGGTGAATATTTGTTGGTTTTATTTTCCAGACATTAGTTATTTATTTTTCTAGTAACATATTTCTGATTGTTCAAAGATCTCCAAAGTTGATCTCTGTGACTTCTATCTCAGATCCAAAGTTGTCATGTGACTAGGGGTATCCAGTCATAGTACCCATCCCATTGGCCACAGCCCAAAAGTAACAGATGAGGCACTAGCACAATTGGAAGCAGAAGGAGCCAATTGGAGGATTTTGAGACAATATTTGTCTGAGAGAATATCTCTTTTCCATTGTGGCTATTATGAAAGTCTGAAATTATCAGACAAATTTAAAATTAGTAGGATGGCCCCAGCCAGTTTGTCTTGTAGATAGAACACTGGCCTGTGGAATGAAGGGCTGCAGTTTCAGTTATGGTCAAGGGCATATGCCTGGCTTGGGTTGCAGGCTCAATCCCTAGTAGGAGCTATGCAGAAGGTAGTTGATCGATAATATTACTGTCTCATTGATGTTTCTATCTCTCCCTTCCTCACTTTCTAAAAATTAATAAAATATAATAATATGCAATATATATAAATTATATATAATATATACAAATCCTATAAACAAAGGCTAATAGGCAAACAAACAGAACAGCAGAATGACTTGTTGCTATGATGCGCACTGACCACCAGAAAGCAGATGCTCAATGTAGGAGCTGACCCTTGGTGGTCAGCATGCTCCCACAAGCGGAACACCACTCAATCAGAATCCAGGCTCATGGCTGGCAAGCTCAGTGGCAGTGGCAAGAGCCTTTCCAGCCTCCCCTGCAGGCTGGTGGTAAGGAGTGAGGGGTCCTGGACTCCAAAAGCCC
>PVJN01005835.1:56174-68612 GCA_004026805.1 Lasiurus borealis
TGTGTGTGTGTGTGTGTGTGTGTATGTATGTATGTGTGTATATGTCTGTGTATTAGAGCCCCAGTGCACCAAATTTGTGTATAAAGTTAATTTTAAAAATTAAGTTAACAAGATGAGTTTTAGCCTCAGAATTGAGTCACTCAGGCAATAAAACAAAATAAAAAAATCGTAGAGAAAGTGACTGGCTAATAAGTCTTCTCTACATTTACCTGGGTACTCCAGCTATTGTGTTAGTTCTCAAAAGTAAGACTAGTTTTGCATCAACTAAAAAAAAAATCATACAGACTAACAGAGAAGACTAAGATTATTTGTTTTAGTTTCCAATTTCTAAAGAGATTTCTTAATTCATGTAAATGTTAACTATTGGTTTATATTTTAGACAGTTGAGGGGAAAAGCTCTTTAACAAGAATCTTTGCAAAAATGATGTCACATCTAAATTACAAGATACATATTGATAAAATATGTACTATTATCTTTACCCCTCTATTGACATAAACAAGTTTCCCTTTTTAAAAATAAATTATGTATCTCAACGAGTATAGATGTCTTAACCTGCAGTTATCCTTAAATACTTTACTGTCCATATCAGCAAAATATTCCTTTGCTTCTTTAAAATCTAAAATTTGTTCACTAATTGAAATAAATTGATCTTTGTTCTGTCTCATTTAATTCAACAAACCGTTGTTGAGCTGGGTCACTGGCTGGCTCTATGAGAGATGTAGGGAAGTTAATACAAAAAACACCTTCTGTGCCCCACTGTTACTCCAGTTCACTGGTGGAGACCAACAGGTAAACAGATTTGTTATGTGATATGCATGCAGATACAAGTGCAACATGCAGTGATGGTATTAAGGAGGCCATAGCAAGATAGACTGGTTCAGAGGAGGATTAGTAATATTAGTGAGGCTTTCAGAATGAAGATTCCTCACCCTTCAGAATAATTTACATTGGATATAATGTATCCACAATAGGTATATCAATCTCAACTTACCAGAATTTACCAACAACATCTGGCTTCCTTACAAAAAAATAAATAAATAAAAGAATTACTCCTTATCTCAAAATTGTTGTACTACAACAAATATGGGTTAATCTCTTTCCATTTTCTCACATGTCAATTAAAAATCTAGTGAGTACAAAGAGAAGAATAAGGACTTAAATCATTCATAAATTTTCTTCTGAATTTTCTAAAATTCTTAGCTCTGCTCATCCATTGCGTTCTCTCATTTTTTTTTATAATGCAAAGATTAGAGCATATTTTCCCTTTACTATGGAACCATCTATTTTTGAAACATAAATAAGGTTAGAAGATACAAGAAAGTCTTACTTGACAATTAAAGATTTTCCTTTAAAAGAGAAAAACAAATGTTGAAGAAAAGGTACACTCATTCATTGCTATTGGGAATGTAAACTGATAAAGCCTCTATAGAAAACAGTATGAAGGCTCCTCAAAAAATGAATAATAGAGTTACCATATGTCGTAGTATCTACCTGAAAGTTATAAAATACTTTATTTGCAAATATGTATGCATCCTTATGTTTATTTAATCAATATTGGTGAATACATGTAAACACATGAAGTGTCCTTCAATAGATGATTGCATACGATATATATATATATATATATATATATATATATATATATATATATAGTAATTTGCTATTACAAAAGATGACATACTGTCTTTTGCAACAATATGGATGGGTCATGAGAATATCATTCTAAGTAAAACATTAGATAGAAAAAAAATTTAAGCATATGATTTCACTCATATTTGGAATTTAAAACTGAAAACATCAAATGAACAACCAAGAGTGCAAAAACACTGACGACAATATGGTGATTATCAGAGGAAATGGGAGGTGATGTGGTAGGAAAGGGTAAAGACAGTGAAATATGTGGTGACAGAAAGTTTCACTTTGGCTGCTAGGAACACAATGCAATATACAGATGATGTATCATAGAATTGTACACTCATACACTTGAAACATATATAATTTTATTAACAAATATTATCCTAATTTTAATTAAAGATAAGAAGTCCCCCTAACTTGTGCTCATAGCACAGGGTCCTGGAGTGCAGTGTCTTGGAGTCCAGGCATAAAGACGTGGGAGGGCTCTCTGGCATGGGCTCAGTATAAAAGCCTGGGAAATTCATGGTGAGCCACTCACTGCAGGGGCCTGGAATGCAGTGTCTTATTTTTAAATTGTTTTAAGTGAAACATAGTTCTATCTGAATTCAGCAGATTTAAAATTACATGATGGCAGGACTTTGTGTTGAAAATATAATCAAGTCCAGTTCTCTTGTTAATCATCTGATTACACTCCAAGTTTCTTCATTCCTTGAGGTTCTCTCCTATTTTAGGAGAGTGTTCAATATTGCTCTCTTTCAGAGCCCAGTAATGAATTCAAAATATTTGCATAAGCTGTGCTACTAATGAGATTTTGCTCACTATTTTTTACACAGTTCTCATTTTATAAATATGCTGAATTTTATATTGACGTTTTTATTCATTATTATTAATCACAATCCCCAATTAGTATAGTTAGAAATACATTGTATTTCTAATACAATTGACAATGTATTTCTAACTATACCCATTGGAAGTTGTGACTATATATATATATATATATATATATATATATATATATATATATATATATAAATATTAGAGATCCAAACATGATAGGTAGTAGGACCAGCAGTGAGGGAGAGAGTGTGAGTGAGTAAAAGAGTGAGAGAGGAGTGTGTGAACATGTGTGCTGTGTGTGTGTGGGTGAGTGAGGGACAGTTAGATCTTACAGGAGTCTTGGAGACTGGCTAATTAGGCTTTCTTGGATGGAAAGCTACTACTATTGCCAGGGGCATTCCCAGGGTGGGTAGAGCTCTAAATGGAAGTCGATGCCATTTTGAAGGGAGAAGCAGTAGAGACCAGAATGGCTTCAGACAATACCCTGAAGCCACTCGGTGAGCTACTTGCCAGCCATCACTCACAAGACCACCACCATGTCCCTGCAGTGAGTGGCTCACCACAAATTCCCAGGCTTTTATAGTGAGCCCATGCCAGAGAGCCCTCTCACGTCTTTATGCCTGGACTCCAAGACACTGCACTCCAGGACCCTGTGCTGTGAGCACAAGTTAGGAGGACTTCTTACCTCTACCTGCCCAGCCCCTGAGACCACATTCATGGTGCAAGTCAGGGGTACCCAGCACATCACCCAATACAAGTTCCAATGCCATGCTGTGAGTGACACCAGAGGCACCTAGTGCCCTATTAAACCCAGGACCACATTGCAGGTGTGAACCAGAGACAACCAGTACACTACTCTGCTAAGGGACTGGGATCATGCTATGAGTGCCAAAGGGGCTTAGGGTGTCACCCTGTCCCAGGTGCTGTCTTTGTGCAATGAATTGTAAGCTAGAAGGCACCGGGACTTCACACTGAGTTGAACACCAGAGGAACTGTGCACATGCCCTGTCGGAAACCAAACATTGTTCTCACTAAATGGATGTAAACAGGAGACCAGAAGGCTGGTCAACCTTAATTGCTCTGAAAGGTCAGAGCTAATCACTCACTGTTTAGTTGAAACATTGTTAGCTGAAGCAGCCTCTACCTGTTTGTTTCATGTTAATTTCTATTTTGTTATTTCCTGCCTAAAAGCTAGGGATGTGTCCAAAGCCTTAATAAAAGGGAGAAAAAGGCCAGAGCAAGTGGTAGTCCTTTCCACTAGAGAAAAGCTCCCACCTGGCCCCCCAATATCGCCAAATTAATATTCTCTAGTCTCTCATGCGGCCTCCTTCAGAAACCAAACCCTGAACCGGGAACCTTGAACCACACAGGACGAAGAAAGGGGCTGCCACAATGCCCCACTGACCCTGAGCATCTGTATCTGACAACTGACGAAATAGACCTGTGAGGAAAGGAAGTACAAATCAGAGTAAAGACAATAAAGGCATTAGACTCAAGGTAGACCCATTTTTGGGGCTAAGAAGTCCCAGACCATTGGACTGCTAGGGATTTAAACCTTTCAGACCTCAAGCAGGTTACATGTGGTCAAAAAGAGACAGCAAGTCATATTACAGAGAAACAAATACAAAGGGACAAAAAAAATATGAAAAGACAAAGAACAATCCCCAAAAGAAAGAAAAGAAGAAATATCCATAAAAGGAACTAAATAAAAGGGAGACCAAACAATCTGTCAGAGAAAGAATTCAGACTAACGATTATAAGCATGCTCAAACTTCTGGATAAGAAATTCACCATGTGAAAAATAAGAGGAAATGAAGAATGACATAGGTACAAAAAAGAACAAAATGGAAAGTTTACATAGTAAACTAGAGAAAGCTGAGGATTGAATTAGTGAGTTAGAAGACAAGGTAAAAAAAAATCTGAATAGCAATTTGTAAAAATAAATAAGTAAAAGCAGAAGGAGAGTTTAAGGGAACTTTGGGGAAGTATGAAATAAAGCATCATCCACATAATAGGAGTGGTAAAAAAGAGAAGAAGCTGAATTAGAAATAGAAAATTTATTTGAATAAATAATGACACAAAGCATCCCTGACTTGGACAAGAAAAATGTAACACAAGCACAGATAGTCCCAAGCAAGATGAACCCAAAAAGACCCATACAAAGACCCATCATCATTACCATGGCAAATGTTAACCACAAAGGAAGAAGCTTAAGGACTGCATGAAAGAGGCAAAAAGTTACCTACAAGGGATCCCCCACTAAACTATCAAATGATTTCTTAACGGAAACACCTCTGGCCAGAAGCGAATGGAATGAAATATACAAAGTAATGGAAAATAAGGGACTGAATCCAAGACTACTCAATCTAGCAAGGCTATCATTCAAAATAGAAGATGAAATCAGGAGCTTCACAAACAAAAATGATTAATAGAATTTATTAATAAAAAACAAGCAATGCAAGGAATCATAAAGGGATTGATGTAAGAAGAAGGAATAGAAAGAGGGAGAAACACAGATGTAAAGATGAAATATGCCAACAAATAAGTACCTATAAATAATAAACTTAAACACAAATGGATTTCATGCACCAAATAAAAGACATAAGTTGGTTGAATAGATGACATACATACTGTCTACAATAGACTCACCTCAAAACAAAGGATTCACAGAGACTGAAAATGAAGGGATGGAAAAACAGTTTTCAGGGAAATGGAAATGAAAAGAAAACTGGGGTAGAAATACTCATATCTGACCAAAAAAAAAGACTGAAAGTGAAGGCCATAGTAAGAGATAAGGAAGGGGACTTCATAATACTATAGAAATCAATACAACAAGAAGATATAACTCAGATCAACATATATGCACCCAAAACAGGAGCACCCAAATACAATATTCTATATAATAAAAGGTTAATATGAAAATAGACCAAACAGCAGAACAAGGGGAACAATCAAACAACTGGTCGCTATGATGTGCACTGATCACTAGGGTGCATGCATGGAACATGGCAGGCGGTAGCCATACATGATGTTGGAGCAGGTAAGTGAGGTGCCAGACCAATGAGGGGTGTCAGTTGTTGTCATCAGGATGAGCTTCTGGTGATTAATGAAAATTCTTTGCTCCCACACTGTCTTCCCACCCAATGCTCCCAACTTTTGCCAACACTGGAGCAGGTAAGTGGGAGTGCCAGACCAAGGCAGGGTGCTGGTCTCTGTCATCAGAGCAAGCCTCTAGTAGTTACTGAAAATTATTTGTTCCTGATCGTACTTGAGGGCTTCTCTACCTTGCCCTCTTCTTGAGGTGATGGGGGCAGCAGCCACCATTCACAGCTACTGATGATGCCAGTCCCTATCACACCCACTGCTGGATCCAGACCCAATTGTTCCATGATGTCAGCAGATGTGAGCAAGCAGGGCCAGTGTTATCAGCCTGTGGGAGCGGTAGTGGTGGGAATAAGGCTGCTGGCAGACAAGGAACCAGGGGGACGTGGCAGGAGGGGCTGGCCAGGGGTATGCAGGAGGGGCTGAGACCTGCTCCTGTGCCCACTGAAACCTTGTTTCCCACAGTTCCTTTCAAGGTTCATGATTTTGTGCATGGGGCTCCTATTATACTTTTAGAAGATATCAAGAGAAAGATCAACAACAATACAATCATGGAAGAAAAATTTAATACCCCATTCGCATAATGAATAAATCTTTTAAACAAAAAATCAAGAAGGAAACAGAAATTCAAAATATTAGTAATTCATTAGATCAGATAGAACTCATTGACATATTCTGAATTTTACCCAAAGCCATGAAATATATATTCTTCTCAAGTACACATGGGGCATTTTTAAATATAGACCATATATTAGAACACAGACTAATTCTATACAAATTCAAAAAGATTTAAATTATATCAAGCATCTTTTCAGATCCCAATGGCATAAAATTAGAAATCAACTATAATAAAAAAAAATCAAACACTTGGAAAATAAATAGCATGCTATTAAAAATGATCGGGTTACAAAAGAGATCAAAGAAGGAATAAAAACATTTTGGAAACAAAAACAATCCAAAATCTGTGGAACACAATGAAAGCATCCTGACATGAGAGTTCAAAGCACTACAGGACTACCTCAAACCTTAACAAAAACTGTAATTATCTTATGGAACCTTACACCTTAATGAATTAGGAAGAGAATAACAAGAAAATCCTAGAGTAAGAAGAAGGAATGAAATAATAAAGATCAGAGTGGAAATTAATGACCTAGAGACAAAACACACACACACACACACACACACACACACACACACACACACACACAAAACAAAATATCAAGAGAACCAGGAGCTAGTTCTTTGAAAGGATAAAAAAGATTAGTGAACCTAGAAACAAAGAGCGAGAACGCAAGTAAATAAAATCAGAAATGAAAGAGTTGAAGTAACTACTGACCCCACACAAATACAAAGGATTATAAAAAATTAATATGAAGAACTCTTTTCTAACAAACTGGACAACCTAGATGAAATGAAAATATCTCTATAAAAATACAATCTTCCAATATTCAATCAGGAAGAAGCAGAGAACCTGAGTAGGTCAATAAATAATAACAAAATTGAAGCAGCGATCAAATAACTCCCAGCAAACAAAAGCTATGGTCCAGATGGCTTCACTGGGGAGTCTTAGCAAACATTCAAAGAAGAAATAACAACTATCTTCCTCAGAATATTTCAAAAAAATTCAATAATAAAGGACACTTCTGAGTTCTTTTTATGAAGCCAGCATCACTCTAATCACAAAGTCAGATAAAGATACTACAAAGAAAGAGAATTACAGGCCAATATCCCTGATGAACACAGGTTAAGTCTCCACAAATTCAAGAAAGATATAAAGCTTTTACAATATACACAAATTAATAAATGTGATATATTACATTAACAAAAAGTATATGATCATATAAATTAATGCAGAGAAAGTATTTGACAAAAATCCAACATGCTTTTTTGATAAAAACTCTCAGCAAAGTGGGGATAGAGGGTGATCATACCTCAACAAAATAAAAGCCTTATTGACAAACCTGCAGCCAATATCATACTCGATGGATAAATACTAAAACCATTCCCCTTAATGAAATGAACATAATAGGGTTGCCCACTTTCATCACTCCTCTGTGATACTACTGAGTTCTAGCCATAGTGATCACACAAGAAGAAATAAAAGGCATCCATATTGGAAAAGAAGTAAAACTGTTTTTATTCACAGATTATTGTACATAGAAAACCTTAAAGACTTCATCAAAACTACTAGATTTAATAATGAACTAGGAAACGTAGCAGGATACAAAATAAACACCCAAAATCTGTGGCATTTATATATGCCAATAATGAACTCACAGAAAGAGAAACTAAAAACAATACTACTTACCATTGCAACAAAAAAATTAAGATACCTAGAAATAATCTTAACTAAGGATGTAAAAGACCTGTACTCAGAAAACTACACAATGTAGGAAAGAGAGATAGAGGAATATATAAACAAGTGGAAGAATATATCATTTACATGGATTGGTAGAATCAATATCATTAAAATGTCCATACTAACCAAAGAAATCTATACATTCAATGCTATCTCATTAAAATACCCATGGCATATTTCACAGATTTAGAACAAACTCTCTAAAAATTGATATGGAATAGAAAATGACCTGGAATAGTGGCAGTAATCTTGAGAAAGAACCAAGTTTGAAGATCTTCCACCAAGTCAGAAGTTGCCAAATATCAAGCTATATTACAAAGCCACTGTTCTTAAAACAGTCTGGCACTGACACAAAAACAGACGTCTAGACTGATGGGACAGACAGAGAACCCAAAAATTGACCCAAGACATTATGCTCAAAGAGGCAAGAACACACAATGGAATCAAGACAATCTCTTCAATAAATGGTGTTGGGAAAATTGGAGTGATACATGAAAAAAAAAATGAAACTAGACCACCAACTTAAATCATACACCAAAAGTAAACTCAAAATGGAGGAAAGACTTAAAAGTAAGATAGGAAACCATAAAAAAAAATGAGGAATCCATAAGCAGCAAAGCGTGTGACATACTCATAGCCATATGTTTACAGATTCTCCTAGGAAAATGTACACTAAGGAAAAAAATATAAAAAATGGGTATGCATGAAAATAAAAAGGTTCTCAACAGCAAAAGAAACCATCAACAAAATGACCAGAGAGTCCACTGAATGGGTAAAAGATTTGCCAATGACACATCTGATAGGGGTTAATCTTCAAAATATATAAGAAATTCAAATAGAATGATGGCAGCTGACAAGACGGAGATGAGGGAGAGGAAGTGAGTGAGGGGACAAAAGGAGAGTGTGTGGGTGTGTGTGGTGGGTGTGTGATTGAGTGAGAGACAGTTGAATCTCACGGGAGCAGTGGGGGCTGGTAGTCCAGGCTCCCTTGGACAAGGAGAGATTGCCATCACGGCTTTCATTCCCCAGACTGAGGGAATCTGCCGTAGAGCCCCCGCCATCTTGAAAACAAAAACAAAAATGGCCTTTCTTTGGGAACTCAACAACACCGCCAGCCAGACAGGCAGTGGAGCTGCCCTGCAATCCAATAGTTACTCCAGCCAAATTCCTACAGACCCGCAGACCCTGCAGACCCACAGACCATGGGACCTCTGCCTCCAAAGCTGTGAGTGCAGCCTCCCCTTCCCCAGCAACATCAGCACAGCTGTGACAACTGGCACATACTGGTCAGGGCTTGCAATCTCCAGGGTCATGGAGTGTGCGTAAATCACCGAGTGTATGCACACCTGGTGCCTGCACCACAGTTTTGTCTGTGTCACAGTTTCAGCTGCGGCTACACACTAGTCCCTGCCTGCATGTTTCCCAGTCTGCAGCATGCCTTCCCGCCAGGTTGCTCGCCACTTGTGCACCATTTGTGCAACAGTTTGAGAGCCATTTGCCTGCCAGCTTGCAAAGTACCCTAGTCCTTGTATTTGGGTGTCAGGGTCACCCCATCTGTGGCGCCCTAGGCCCTGTGTATGTGTGTTCTGCCAACCCTGTCTGTGGCATACCCTCCTGTTTGGTTTTTGGACCTTCCTTGTCATCAGCGTTTGCAGTGCGCTCTCGAGGCCTCCACCTAAGGCTGGTTTTCAGCAGCACGTTCCGGGTGGTCCACCCCTTAAACAGTGCCTGGGAGCCACTGGGAGCCCCCGCGGGTGTAACTTTTTAACTCTGGACACCACAGCCATGCCTCTTCAGGGTGTAGGCCCCTGAAACACATCACTATGACAGGTCCTTGGTGCTACTGTGTATCCCCACTGGGCAAACGTGATCTCTATTAAGGGTGCAAAACAGCAAAAATAGGGATACTCCTCTTCATGGCTGCCAACTTCTAGACACAGGCAAACAGACATGAGAAAAAAGCTGGGGTAACAATACTTATATCTGATAAAATAGACCTCAAATTAAAGGCTATACTAAGAGATAATGAAGGCCACTACATAATACTAAAAGGAGCAATTCATCAAGAAGATATAACTCTGTTAAACATATATGGACCTAATACAGGAGCCCCTAAATACATAAAAAAAATCCTAGAAGATATCAAGGGAGACATTAACAACAATACAATCATAGTAGGGGATTTTAATACACCACTGACATCTCTGGATAAAACCTCTAGACAAAAAATCAGCAAAGAAACAGCAATTCTAAATAACTCACTAGATCAGATGGACCTAACTGACATCTTCAGAGCATTTCACCCCAAAGCTACAGAATACAAATTCTTCTCAAGTGCACATGGGGACATTCTCAAAAATAGACCACATATTGGGTCACAAGCAAAGTCTACCCAAATTCAAAAAGATTAAAATCATATCAAGCATTTTCTCAGACCACAATGGCATAAGATTAGAAATAAACTACAATAAAAATATTCCAAAACATTCAAAAACTTAGAAGTTGAATACTATGTTACTAAACAATGATTGGATTATAAATGAGATGAAAGAAGAAATTAAAAAATTCTGAGACTAATGACAATAAAAACACAACAATGCGAATGCTATGAGACACAATGAAAGCAGTGCTGAGAGGGAAGTTTATAGCTCTACAGGCCTACCTCAAAAACAGGAAAAAATGGTAATGAACCACCTAACAACTCAAAGTATTAGAAAGAAGCAATAAGAAAAGCCCAATGTGAGCAGAAGGAAGGAAATTATAAAGATCAGAGAAGAAATGAATAACATAGAGAACAAAAAAAAAAAAAAAAAGGATACAAAAAATCAACAAAACCAAGAGCTAGTTCTTCAAAAGAATAAACAAGATTGATGAACCTCTAACCAGGCTCACAAAGAAGCAAGCAGAGAGGACCAAAATAAACAAAATCAGAAATGAGAGAGGTGAAATAACTTCAGATGCCACAGAAATACAAAGGATTGTTAAAAAAAAATAATTTGAACAGCTCTATTCTAACAAATTTCACAAGCTAGAGGAAATGGACAGATTCCTAGAAAAACAAAACCTTCCAAAACTCACACAGGAAGATTCTAAAAATCTCAACACACTGATAACTGTGGAAAAAATTGAAACAGTCATCAAAAAGCTTCCAACAAACAAAAGCTCAGGGCCAGACGACTTCACAGGGGAATTTTACCAAACATTCAGAGAATACCTAAAACCCATTCTCCTCAGACTATTTCAAAAAATTCAAGAGAAAGGAACACTTCCAAACTCCTTTTATTAAGCCAGCATCACTGTAATACCAAAACCCGATAAAGATAACACAATGAAAAAGAATTACAGACCAATATCCCTCATGAACAAAGATGCCAAAATCCTCAACAAAACCCTAGAAAATCAATCCAGCAATACATCAAAAAGATCATACACCATGACCAAGTAGGATTTATCCCAGGGATGCAGGGATGGTACAATATCTGCAAATCAATAATTGTGATATATCACATAAGCAAACTGAGAGATAAAAATCACATAGTCATATCAATTGATGCAGAAAAAGCATTTGACAATATCTAACACCATTTCTTGATAAAAACTCTCAGCAAGATGGGAATAGAAGGATCCTACCTTAACATTATAAAAGCCATATATGACAAACCCACAGCCAACATTATACTCAATGGGCAAATGCTAAAATCATTTCCCCTAAAACCAGGAACAAGACAGGGATGCCCACTCTCACCACTCCTATTTAACATAGTGCTGGAAGTATTGGCCACTGCTATGAGACAAGAAAAAGAAATAAAAGACATCCAAATAGGAAAAGAAGAAGTAAAGATGTCCTTATTTGCAGATAACATGATACTCTACCTAGAAAACCTTAAAGACTCCCTCATAAAATTATTAGACTTAATAAGCCGAAACCCGTTTGGCTCAGTAGATAGAGTGCCAGCCTGGGAAATGAAGGGTCCCAGGTTCGATTTTGGGCAAGGGCATGTACATTGGTTGCAGGCACAACCCCAGTAGGGGGCGTGCAGGAGGCTGCTGATCGATGTCTCTCTCATCGGTGTTTCTAACTTTCTATCCCTCTCCCTTCCTCTCTGTGAAAAATCAATAAAATATATTTAAAAAATATTAGACTTAATAAATGAATTCAGCAATATAGCAGAATACAAAACTAACACTAAGAAATCTTTGGCATTTATATATACCAATAATGAACTTACAGAAAGAGAGACTAAAACAGCAATCCCATTAAACCATCTCACCAAAAACATTAAGATACCTATGAATAAATTTACTAAGGAGGTAAAAGACCTATATGCAGAAAACTACACAACACTAAAAAAAGAGCTAGAAGAAGACATAAACAGATGGAAGAACATTCCATGTTCATGGATTGGGAGAATCAATATAATCAAAATGTCCATCTTACCCAAAGCAATTTATATATTCAATGCAATCCCCATGAAAATACCAAAGACATACTTCACAAACCTAG
>PVJN01005835.1:68712-79476 GCA_004026805.1 Lasiurus borealis
AAAAAAAAAAAAAAAAAAAAAAAAAAAAAAAAAAAAAAAAAAAAAAAAAAAAAAAAAAAAAAAAAAAAAAAAAAAAAAAAAAAAAAAAAAAAAAAAAAAAAAAAAAAAAAAAAAAAAAAAAAAAAAAAAAAAAAAAAAAAAAAAAAAAAAAAAAAAAAAAAAAAAAAAAAGATCCCGAATAGCTGAAGCAATTATTAGAAAGAAGAACAAAGTAGGTGGAATCTCAATGCCAGATTTCAAGCTGTATTACAAAGCCACTATTCTCCAAACTGCCTGGTACTGGCACAAGAACAGACACAAAGATCAATGGAATAGGATAGAGAACCCAGAAATCAACCCAAACCACTATGCTCAATTAATATGTCACAAAGGAGGCATGAACATACAATGGAGTCAAGACAGTCTCTTCAACAAATTGTGCTGGGAAAATTGGACAGATACATGGAAAAAAATGAAACTAGACCACCAACTTACACCATACACAAAAAATGAACTCCAAATGGATAAAGGACTTAAACATAAGATGGGAAACCATAAAAATACTAAAGGAATCCTCAGGCAGCAAAATTTCCAACATATGCAGAAGTAACTTCTTCACTGACACAGCTCTTCAGCCAATGGAAACTAAAGAAAAAGTAAACAAATGGGACTACTTCAAAATAAAAAGCTTTTGCACAGCAAAGGAAACCATCAACAAAACAACAAGAAAGCCCACTGCATGGGAGAACATATTGCCAATGATATCAATGCTAATGTTTTAATTTCCAACATTTACAGGGAACTCATACAATTTCACAATAAGAAGATAAACTATCTAATGAAAAAATGGGCAACTGATGGAATGCTTTCTATTTTTTAAATCAGTACTCAGTGCCATTCCCAGTGTCAGGTATTTTAACAGCATCCTCACTCTGGCCCTGAGATGGGACCTTCTAATAGTTCTGATGAATTAATTACATCATTCAAAAGGCACAGCAGAGAATACTGGCACATTTGTATAAAAATTTCCTTACAAAGAATTTAGTAATGTAATAGAGATATTCCAAATGTATCATAAAATAGTCACTGAAGTATATAAATGTCACTGTTCAGAGTGGGCAATTTTATGAAAAAAAAACAAAAAACATCAAACTTGGACCTTGAGAGTATTATGCTACGTGAAATAAGCCAGTCAGAGAAAGGCCAGTATCATATGATTTTCCTTATATGTGGAATCTAATGAACAAAATAAACTAACAAACAAAATAGAAACAGAACTCATAGATACGGAGAACAGAGTGACAGCTCTCAGAGGGGAGGGATGTTCAGGTGTTTGAACCTCAGAGGGAGGCTAAGGGGTTTTGGGGAGGGAAGAATGGGAAGAACTCAACTCAAGAACTTGCATGCATATAAGCATAAACCATGAACACAGACAATAGGGTAATGAAGGCCTGGGGTGAGAGCAAGGAAGGGTACAGGTAGTAGGCTAGAAGGGATCAATAGGGGGAAAGGGGGACATATGTAATCTTTTCAACAATAAAGATTTTTAAAGGTAATGGGATTAAACCAAACCGCCCCCCCCAAAAAAAAAAAACAAAGGGCAACTGATCTAAATAGGCACTTCTCGAAAGAAGACAGAAGAAAGGCCAAGAGACATATGAAAACCTGCTCAAAGTCACTAATTATCAGAGATATGCAAATAAAAACAACAATGCGGTACCATCTCACACTGGTCAGAATGGCTATCATCAACAAATCAACAAACGACAAGTGTTGGCGAGGATGGGAAGAAAAAGGAACCCTCCTGCACTGCTGGTGGGAATGCAGACTGGTACAGCCACTGTGTATAAATGTATGGAGTCTCTTCAAAAAACTAAAAATGGAACTCTCATTTCACCCAGTGATCCCACTTTCAGGAATATACCCCAAGAAACTAGAAACTGCAATCAGAGAGGATATATGCACCCCTATGTTCATAGCAGGAAAATTCACCATAGTTAAGATTTGGAAACAGCCTAAGTGCCCATCAGCAGATGACTGGATTAAAAAACTGGGGTACATCTACACAATGGAATACTATGCTTTGGTAAAAAAAAGAAGGAGCTCCAATCATTTGCAACAACATGGATGGAGGTGGAAAGCATTATGCTTAGTGAAATAAGCCAGGCAGAGAAAGACAAATATCACATGATCTCACCCATCTGTAGAATATAATGAATGATATAAACTGATTTTTAAGAATACATCCAGAGAATGAGAAACATCAATCAAAACAGCAAATCATGGGGAAAGTGGGTGTTGGTGGGAGTAAGGGGGAGAGATCAACAGAGGGACCTTCGTACATGCGTATGAGCATAATCATTGGGCACATACAACGGGGATGGTGGGACATGAGAGGGAATCCATACAGTGTTCACCATAACCTTAAGAGAAATTGCTTCATGAGACAAAGATTTTTTAAATGAAACTGTAACATGGAAATCATTTTGGAAAGAAATAAAGAGAAGTTTCCTTTAAATGTCATAAAGATTGTAATGGAAAGTCAACATATTTGGCCTCTTGAGCTAAGGTAAGTAATCTGTGTTTTTGCCTCCCTCAAAAAGTTTATATAGTTACAAAAATAAATTGTCAGACAATTTGAAATTGAATTTCCATGGCCTAGAGCAAAGAACATCCTTACATGATATTATCATACAACATCATTTAATTTTTGACATTTCACAACAGTATATTGTACAACTATCCAAAACAAATGTACAAATTAATTCTTTGAATGTTTAGCAGCAATTTAAAAGAGGACATGAAAGGATTTAATTCCTTTCAGAAGGAATTGAGGCACTAGGAAGGCACTTGAGCATTCTATACTGGCCCTCTTCTTTTGCCAAGAGGGACCCTCTTCTCCAATGCAAGGACCCTCAGCTGTAGCCTGAGCTCTCTATTCATGCTCAAGGTGGCTGGTATAATAGATCTGTCTCTTGCCAAATGGTGTGAGTTTGGCCCTCCCTGGAGAAGGAACCTGGATTCCACGAGATAAGTGAGCAGTGCTGGGGCCCCCACCAGCAGGCGAGGGGAACCCCAAGGCAGGTCTGGCCATGTTGGCCACAGGGGCATAGGCTACCATGGAGACAGAACTGAACCTCACAACACCCTGCTTGGCCCCAGAGGATGACTGGTTTGCCAGAGACGGGTAAGATTTCTGAGAAAGAGAGCAACCTAAGACAAGTACAGTTGCAGAGGGGCTATTAGGAGAGAATTTGGGGGTCAATAGAGGTAGGGCGGAGACCCTCACCCCCCTCCAATCTTACAGGGGTCTGAAGCTTCAACCTTTCTGAGGGAAGTCTTTTGCCCCATGACTATCTCGCTTTCCATGCTCAGCACAGATCGGGACTCAGGTAACAGACAAAGATGTGGCCCAGCTCAGATAAGGACCCAGGTAACAGACAGAATCATGCCGACAACAGCTGCCCTATAATCTAAATTCAGCCTAGCACTAGGAATGCTCAGTGCCTACTCAATGAAAATAAACATTTCCACTAATATATACAGGGTAAATTAAGATTGCTGGTAGAGTATAAAATTGATGTAATAGAGTTATCAAACTTTCAGATTAATTTAAATTGGCGAACTGAAATAAGTGAACACCCAAGAAAATTTAAGTGTACTGGACAAAAAGCTTTTTCTAAAGTATTAATTAAAATTTCTAGTGATAGCTCATCTCATGGTAAAATTTCCTTATATATAATGAATATAATACAGGCATATTTGTGTGCAAAAAATTAAATTTAAAGTTACCAAAATTGGATTATTTTTTTTACCAAATTCTCCATTAATCAAAAAAAGGAGGGGGGGGGACAGGATAATATGATGTAAGGAAAAATATCTGGTAAGTAAATTACATCTAGAAAATTTTCACTTTAGAAAATTAATTTTCATTTGTAATACTAAGAGCAAGACAGCCATGAAAAACACACATGGTATCAAATTAAGCCAAAGGAAAAGTGGGTAGGCAAAAATAAAAAAGACCCCAAGTCAATTTTATAGAAAAGATTCCTTTATTAACTCTTGGTCGAGAATATGTTTATATACTTTCAGAAAACAACTCCAAGACCAAGTGGACTCCTGCAACAGAGAGGAACTGACTTTCCTTTGCACCAACCACAAAGGAAAGAGGAGAAACAGTCCAGAGATGGAAGACGCTGACGACACCTTGCCATGTGAGCAGTTAGCAGCTGAGCATCGCTACAGGATGCCTAGGACCAAACCAGAGAGGATTGGACCAGCATTGCCACCATTTGTTCACTACCCAGATACCATTGATGACATGTACACATAAGGGACTGTTTGACATTGAAACTGGGACTCAAATCTATCGGACATTTTTATTTTGCTCTTGTGGGTTTATTTCTAGCCTACAGGGGGAAGATGTCTTTAAAGACAGGAATCAGGTGGTGCGGGGGAAGCAGATTCAGAGGCAAGAAGCAATGAACAGACTGCTGTGTTACAGTGGGAAGGCAGGGGAAGTTGGTGGGGAGGGGCCTATAGGAGATCAACATGTATGCATGTGTGTGTGGGCATGACCAGTGGATGCAGGGCAGTGGGGGGGGCGGTTAGAGAGGACAGATGGGGGCATGTGCTGGGGGTTGGGGAGGGCAAAAGAAAAAAAAAATAAATATTAAGGAAAAAAAAAGAAATTCATATAATTTAACAAAAGGAAGACAATTCAATTAAAAATGGGCAAGGGCCTAAGTAGACACTTCTCAAAAGTAGACAAACAGAATGGCAAAAGGCATATAAAAACATGTCAAAGTCATAATCATCATAGAGATGCAAATCAAAATGATATTGAGTTACCCACCTTACACATGTCAGAATGGCTATCATCAACAAATCAACTATGACAAGTGTGGAGAGGATGCAGATAAAAGGGAACCCTATTACACTGCTGGCGGGACTATAGACTGGTGGAGACACTGTGGAAAACAGTAAGGAATTTCCCTGAAAAAATTAAAAATTAAACTCTTATTTGACCCAGTAATCCCACATCTAGTGATATATCCCAAGAAATCAGAGACATAATCATAAAGGGCATATGTATTCCTATGTTCATAGTAGCATAATTTATAAGAGCTAAGATTTGGAAAAACCTAAGTGTGCATCAGCAAATAAGTAGATTAAAAAATGGTGTACATATATACAATGAAATACTATGCTGCTGTAAAAAACAAACTCTCACCATTTGCAACACTATGGGTGGACCTGGAGAACATAATGCTTAATGAAATAAGCCAGTCATAGAAAAATAAGTATCACATAATCTCACTAATTTATGGAATAAATGCACAACATAAACTGATGAACACAAATAGGTCCAGATACATAGAACTGACTGTCAAACCTCAGGGAGAAGGCAGGAATGGATGATAATAGGATGAGGGGTTGAGAGATCAAGCAAAGACTCATAATGCATATAAAAATAACCAATGGAAATAGACCAGTGGTTCTCAACCTGTGGGTAGTGATCCCTTTGGAAAATGCAGATATTTACATCATGATGCATAAAAGTAGCAAAATTTCATACAGTTCCTCATGTGGTGAGGGTCACTACCACATGAGGAACTGTATGCAAGGGTCACGGCCTTAGGAAGGTTGAGAACCACTTAAATAGACAATGGGGGTGGAGGGAATATGGGTGGAGGGACAGGGGAAGTGGCAGGCTTGGAGAGGTCAATGGAAGAAAGAGGGGGACATATGTAATATATTTCAACACTAAAAAAAGTAAAAAAAGGTGGACACCATGCCATTTTGGAGGGGAATGGAGATGTTTACTGCAGCATGAAAAGCTACAGCTGTGGCACCTACTGAACAACATGAGGAACCATAACACTGCTCCCCAATCAGTGCAAACATTCAGATTCAGAGAAGCTCCACATTCCACATGGAAATGAGAGAGAACTACATAACCAGACACCCAGAAAAGAAAGACCGTGGGCAGATGAAGAAAAAGCCTGCAAATGAAAGAAAAGCTGGCATCACAGGAAAAAAAAACAAAAACAAACTAGAAGCAAAGAACATTCCAGAGAAACGGTTCAGAGAAATGATCATAAAGTGGTTAAAAAGAATGGAAGACAAATTCAACAATGTGGGTAAGAACCAAGAGGAAATTATAAAGAAGAAGAAATGAAAGATGACATTGCTGCTCTAAGGAACTCAATAAAAAGCATCAAAAGTAAACTAGAAGAAGCAGAGGGCTGCATCAGTGAACTAGAAGACAAGTTAGGAAAAAAATACCCAAGTACAGCAGCTTCTAGGAAAAAATAAATAAATAAAAAGCTAGAGGAGAGCCTATGGGAACTTTGGGATAACACGAAACAAAACAACATCAGCATAATTGGGGTTCCAGAAAGAGTGGAAACTAAGCAAGGATTGGAGAACCTGTTTGAAGAAATAATGACAGAAAATTTCCCTGATATAGGAAAGAAAAAACCCACACAAATCCAAGAAGCTAACAGAGTCCCAAGAAAAATGAACTCCAAAAGACCAACAACAAGGCACATCGTAATTAAATTGGCAAACACCAATGACAAAGTAAGAATCTTAATAACAGCCAGAGAGAGACAGAAAGTTACCTACAAAGCACCTCCAATAAACTAGTAATTGATTTATCAACGAAAAATCATCAGGCCAGAAGGCAATGGAATGAAATATACAAAGCCATGCAAAGGAAGGGTCTGAATCCAAGGATACTGTAACTAGCAAGGCTTTCAATCAAAATTGAAGGTGAAATCAGGAGCTTCACAGACAAAAAGGATTAAGGGAGTTTATTACCACCAAAACCACAATGCAAGAAATGTTATAGGGTCTGCTGAAAAAAATAAATAGGAAGCATACAAGAAACACAGGGGTAAACAATAAAAAATGGAGACAGATAAGTACCTATCAATAATAACTTTAAATGTAATTGGATTAATTACTCCAATAAAAAGACATAGGGTAACAGATGGATAAAACATGACCCACATATCTGCTGTCTACAAGAAAACCACCTCAGAACAAGAGATGCACACAGACTAAGTGTGAAGGGATGGAAGATGGTGTTTCAGGCAAATGGAAATGAAAAAAAAAAAGCTGTGGTTGCAATACTTATATCTGAAAATTAGATCTCAAAGTGAAGGACATAACAAAAAATAAGGAAGGCCACTACATAATACTAAAGAGAGCAATCCAACAAGAAGAAATAACTCTGGTAAACATATATGAACCCAATACAGGAGCACCCAAACACGTTAAAAAAACAAACAAAAAACTTCTGGAGAATATTAAGGGAGAGATTGACAGCAATACAATCATAGGAGACTTTAATACCACTGTCAGCACTGGACAAATACTCTGAACAAAAATTCAGCAAAGAAATATCAATCCTAAATCCTAAATGACTCACTAGACCAGATGAAATTAATTGACATCTTCAGAACATTTCACCCCAAAGCCACAAAATATACATTCTTCTCAAGTGCACATGGGTGATTTTTAAAGATAGAACATATTTTTGGTCATAGGAAAAGTCTCTTCAAATTCAGGAAGATAGAAATCATATCAAGCATTTTATCAGATCACAGTGGCATAAAAATGGAAATCAACTAAAATAAAAACAATACAAAGAAATGAAACACATGGAGACTGAACAGCATGCTATTAAACAATGACTGGGTAACCAGACAGATCTAGGAAAAAAAAATATTATGGTAACAAATGACAATGCCAATACAACAATACAAAATTGATGGGACACAGTGAAAGTAGTCTTGAGAGGGAAGTTCATAGCGCTACAAGCCTACTGAAAAAAAAAAAGAAAAGAAGAAACAATGGTAATAAATTACTAACTTTACAACTGAAAGGGCTAGAAAGAGAACGACAAGAAAAGCACAGTGTAAGCAGAAGGAAGGAAATAGTAAAGATCAGAGTGGGAAGAAACAACATGGAGACCAAAGAAATAATTAAAAAGATCAACAAAACCAAGAGGTGATTCTTTGAAAGGATAAATAAGATTGATAAACCTCTACTCAGGCTCACCAAGAAGCAAAGAGAGAGGACCCAAATAAACAAAATCAGAAATGAAAGAGAAGAAATAAAAACAGACCCCTACCAAATACAAAGGATTGTTAAAAAATACTATGAACAACTCTATTCCAACAAACTGGACAAGCTAGAGGAAATGGACATATTCCTAGAAGAATATAACCTTTCAAAACTCAATCAGGAAGAATCTAAACATCTCAATAGGCCAATAACTATGAAAGAAATTGAAGCAGCCATCAAAAAGCTTCCAGCAAATAAAAGCCCGGGACCAGATGGCTACACAGGAGAGTTTTACCAAACATTCAAGGAAGAATTAACACCTATCCTCTTCAGACTATTCAAAAACATTCAAGAAGAAGGAACACTTACAAACACATTCTATGAAGCCAGCATCATCCTAATATCAAAATCAGATAAAGACAACACAATGAAAGAGTATTACAGGCCAATATCCCTCATGATCTTAGATGCCAAAATCCTCAACAAAATTTTAGCAAATCAGATACAGCTGTACATCAGAAAGATCATACACCATGACCAAGTAGGATTTATCCCAGGAATGCAATGATGGTACAATATCAAAAAAAATCAATAAACATGATACATCACATAAACAAATTGAGAGATAAATATCACATTGTCAGATCAATTGATGGAGGAAAAGCATTTTACAAAATCCAATACCCTTCCTTTATAAAAACTCACAGCAAAGTGGGAATAGAAGGATCATACCTCAACATCATAAAAGCCATATATGACAAACACACAGCTAACATACTCAATGGGCAAACACTGAAACCATTTTCCCTAGGAACAGGTACAAGGCAGGGACGTCCACTCTCACCACTCCTTTTCAACACAGTATTGGAAGTATTAGCCATTGCAATTAGACATCAAGAAGAAATAAAAGGCATCCAAATTGGAAAAGAAGAAGTAAAGCTGTCCTTATTTGCAGATGACAGTATACTGTACATAAAAAACCCGAAAGACTCCATCCAATAACTAATAGACTCAATAAATGAATTCTGCCATGTAGCAGAATACAAAATGCCAAGAAATCTATGGTATTTCTATACACTAATAGTGAAATTACAGAAAGAGAGACTCAAAAAGCAATCCCATTTATTATCACACCAAAAAATTAAGATACCTAGGAATAAACTTAACTAAGGAGTTAAAAGACCTATATACAGAAAACTACAGGACACTGAAAAAAGAGAAAGAGGAAGGTGTAAACAGATGGAAGAGCATACCTTCCTTATGGATTGGGTGAATCAACATCATTTAAATGCCCATACTACCCAAAGCAATCTATATATTCAATGTACTGCCCATTAAAATACCATGATATATTTCATAGATCTAGAAAGAACTCTCCAAACATTCATCTGGAACAAAAAAAGACCTTAAATAGCCACAGCAATTCTGAGAAAGAAGAATAACGTAGATGGGATATCAATACCAGATTCCCAGTTATATTAGAAAGCAACTGTTCTGAAAACACCCTGAAACTGGCACAAGAACAGACACATAGGCCAATGGAATAGAATAGAGAATCCAGATATTGACCCAAACCACTACGCTCAATTAATATTTGACAAAGGAGGTATGACATACAATGGAGTCAAGACAGTCTTTTCAATAAATGGTGTTGGGAAAACTGGATAGATACATTAAAAAAATGAAACTAGACCACCACTTACACTGTACACAAAAATAAATTCCAAATGAATACAGAACTTAAACATAAGACAGGAAACCATAAAAAAATACTAGAAGAATCCACAGGCAGCACAATCTCAGACATATGCCAAAGAAACTTCATCAGTGACACTGCTCCAAGGTCAATGGAAGCCAAAGAGAAGATAAACAAATGGGACTACATCAAAATAAAAAGCTTTTCACAGCAAAATAAACCATCAACCAAACATTAAGAAAGCCCACTGTACGGGAGATTATATTTGCAAATGTTATCACTGATAAAAATTTAATCTTCAACATATATAGGCAACTTCTACAACTTAATAAAAGAAATATAAATGATCCAATAAAAAAAGAAAAACAAACCTAAATAGATCCTTTTCAAAAGATGACAGAAGGACGGCCAAGAGACACATGAAAACATGTTCAAAGTCTCTAATTATCCAAGAGATGAAAATTAAAATGACAATGCTGTACCATCTCACACCTGTCAGAATGGCAATCATCAACAAATCACCAATTGACAAGTGTTGGAGAGGTTGTGGAGAAAACAGAACCCTTGTGCACTGCTGGTAGGAAATCAAACTGGTGCAGCCACTGTGGAGAACAGTATGGAGTTTCCTCAAAAAACTCAAAATAGAACTCCCATATGACCCAGCAATCCCACTCTTAGGAATATATCCTAAGAAACTAGAAACACCAACCAGAAAGGATTTATGCACCCTGTGTTCATAGCAGCATAATTTACAATAAGTAAGATTTGGAAACAGCCTAGGTGCCCATCAAAAGATAAGTGGATGACCTCGATACCACTTGCTATTTGCAGTTTACACTAAGCTCTAGGTACTGATTGCTGGCCTTTATTGGGATTGGTGACGATTCTATTGGAGTTGCCTCTTGACATCTATATTTTTCCCCCTTTCTCTCTTATACGCTTTCTTTTCTCTGTGACTTTTTTTCTTCCTCCTTCCTTCACCTTTTATTTACTTATTTTCTTTTTTTTTTTTT
>PVJN01005836.1:0-72263 GCA_004026805.1 Lasiurus borealis
CTGATAGGGGGTTAGTTTCCAAAATATATAAAAGACTTATACAACTCAACAAAAGGCTGACAGACAACCCAAACAAAAATGGGCAAATGGCATGAATAAGCACTTCTCCAAAGAGGACATATAGATGGCCAAGAGGCATATGAAAACATGCTAATTGTCAATAATCATCAGAGAGATGCAAGTTGAAACTTCAATGAGATATCATCTCACACCTGCTGGAATGGCTACCATCAACAAATCAACAAACAGCAAGCACTGGTGAGAATATGGAAAGAAAGGAACCCTACTATACTGCTAGTGGGAATTCAGATTGGTGTAGCCACTATGGAAATTGGTATGGTGTTTCCTTAAAAAATTAAATATGAAACAGTTGCTTGACACAGTGATTCCACTTCTGGGAATATATCCTAAGAATTCTGATACTCCAATCAGAAAGAATATATGCATTCCTATATTCAAAGCAACATTATTGACAATAGCTAAGATCTGGAAACAGCCTAAATGCTCATTAGTAGATCAGTAGTTAAAAAAGCTGTGGTACATTTATACAATGGAATACTATGTGGCTGTAAAGAAGGGTCTCTTACCTTTTGTGACAGCATTGGTGGACCTGGAGATTATTATTCTAATTTAAATAAGCCAGTCAAAGAAAGACAAATATCACATGATCTCATTAATATGTGCAGTCTAATGAACAATATACACTGAGTGGCCAGATTATCAGCTCTAAACACATAATAATCTGGCCACTCAGTATATATCCTATATAACAAAAATCTAATATGCAAATTGTCCCCTCTACCAGGAGTTAGACCAGCAGGCAGGTCAGTCAACTGCCCATGTCCCCTTCCCCTGTCCAGGATGGCTGAACCCCGCCCATGCACGAATTCATGCACCAGGCCTCAAATGAGTGAGATCCTATGATATTTATCTTTCTCTGAGTGTCTTATTTTGCTTAGAATAATGCTCTCCAGTTCCATCCATGCTGTTGCAAATGATAATTCCTTCTTTTTAACACAGCATAGTATTCCATTGTGTAGATGTACCACAGGTTTTTTTTTTTAATTTTATTGTTTAAGACATTACAAATAGTTGTATATAAGTCTCCTCCTCCACCATTGACCTTCCCCTGGCCTCCCATACCCCAAGCACTTGCCCTCACCCCCACCAGTGTCTTTCATCAATTGGTTGTGCTTATATGCATGCATACAAGTCCTTCAGTTGATCTCTAACCTCCCCCCCACCTTCCCCTACCTTCCTGCTGTAGTTTGACAGTCTGTGATGTTTATATTTTTGTTCAACAGTTTATAATGTTCTTTATATCCCATAATGAGTGAGATCGTGTGATATTTATCTTTCACTGACTGGCTTATTTAACTTAGAATAATGCTCTTCACTTGCATCCATGCTGATGCAAATGGTAAGAATTCCTTCTTTTTTACAGCACTGTAGTATTCCATTGTGTAGATGTACCACTGTTTTTTAATCCACTCATCTGCTGATGGGCACTTAGGCTATTTCCAAATCTTAGCTTTGTTAAATTGTGCTGCTATGAAAATAGGGGTGCATATTTCCTTTCTGAGTGGAGTTTCTGGTTTCTTGGAATATATTACTAGAAGTGGGATCTGTAGGTCAAATGGGAGTTACGCATTTAGTTTTTTTAGGAAACTCCATACTGTTCTCCACAGTGGCTGCACCAGTCTGCATTCCCATTAACAGTGGTCAAGGGTTCCTTCTTCTCAGAATCCTCACCAATACTTGATTTGTTGATGATAGCAATTCTGACAGATGTGAGTTGGTATCTCAATGTTGTTTTGATTTGCATCTCTTGGATGATTCTATATATCTTTTAATCTCACCTTTTACTTTTATTTGACCCAGCAATTTTTAGATGTATGTTGTTTAATATCCACATATTTGCGGGTTTCTTTGCTTGCTTTTTGCAGTTGATTTCTAATAAGGTGATACTGACCTGATTCTTTGCATGACTGTAACATTTATTGGAATACCAGATATTGTGACTTTTACTTGTTGAATACTGGATATTTTTGTATTTCTCAAAATACTTTTGACATTTTTACTAGAATGCAGTTTAGTTACCTGGGAACAATCTGATTCTTTGAATTTGTTAAGTATCACCAAAACCATGCTTAGTGCAGGGTTAATTAAATTATTCCCCACAACTGAGGCAAGCACTTTCTGAGTACTCTATCCAATGCTCTGATTTTTAAAAAAATATTTTCAAGTTTGGCAGGTAAGAATAGATTCTATTCTTGGCCCTGTATGAGTGATGGGTGCTGTTCCCTCTAATCCTTTTGCATAACCTTTTTTTCTAGTCTTGGTTAGTTTAACACACCCTACATATGTAGCCTTGCAGATCCCCTAAGTTTTCTTCCCATGAAATTCTTTCCCTAGTACTCTGCTAGCAGACTTTAGCCACATAATTCTTCCTAGCACTCCTTTTCATCTTCTCAACTCAGGGAGTCCATCAGGCTCAACCAATGAGGCTGGAAATTCTTTCAAGGCAGTAAGCTGGTATAATTGTGGTGAATACATAATTGTTTTGCCCATTTTTAAGAGTCACTATCCCATGTAAACCGATATCCAGTGTCATGATAACTATTGTTTCACTTATTTGTACTTTGTGGTTGTTCAGGCACGAGACTAAATTCCTCCTTACTGACCAGAAGTGGCATTTCCTTTTTTTTTTAAATCTTTAAACATTATAAGCATAATTGATTTTTTTTGGTTTGTGTCTAATACTTTCATTAACTAAAATTTTGTGTGGCTCTTTCTCATCTGTTTTTCTGCTTGTCCTTGCCTATGATGCCTTGGTTATTTATATGCCTGGTTATTTTGGCCATCATATTTTAACAATTATCAGTAGCAATAGCTTTAGGCCAGGATGGAGTAACATTCCTCTAGAGAGGATCACCATTTGCCTTTTTCAAATGGAATACTTGGGAGATTATTGAGGGCACATTCAGTTGAGGGCAACACTACATTTTAAGCCTTGGGTTTCCTACATATCAGGGAGGTACAACTTAAGATCACATTCTGAGTGGGGGCTGAGTCACACCCTACAAACTGGAAATGGAACCTTTTTGGATGCTAGTTTATTTAAGGAAAGCTCTTATGTTAGATTCCCTCTGTTGTATACATCTTTATTTTTGTTTATGCTTCTCTTATCTTATGAAGTTATCAAAACTGTTTTCTGACTTGGAAAATATTCAGGTGGCTAAATTGGCCTCCAATATTCATTTATCTTTCTAAGTCTTTTATTCCCCCTTTTTCTTGCCCAAGTAATACTTCACTTCCTTTTTAGTTTTTCAATTGTTTAAAAGGATATTATTTCAATTTTATGCAGGTTTTTAAAAGTTGTTTTCAAAGGGAGATGCGGTATGAATGACCTGGCCTATCATAACAAAAAACTGCAAGTTTGCCAGGGATTTCTGGAAGGTGGACTCAGATATTGGGAGATGTACTACATGTAACAATTCAACCTGATTGTATACTATCCGGTCAGTCTTATTTTTGAAAGCACCTTCCTGGTGCAAGGACTTTTTCTGCTCATAGAAATAATTCTTGAGACATATTCATTAGAAACACTTAGTTCTATTTTTAAATTTATACCTAATTTATAAACAGAAGAGTTATTGTACGGGCATATCCAGTTGATTATGCAGTACAGTTGAAAACTTTAATTTAGTGAGCTCTCCAAAGGGCCTGCAGGCTTGATTTTGGAGGAATGTACCTAATTCTCTGCTGAAGCTCTGCCCATTTGGGACTGCCTTCGCTTCCAGCTCTCCTATAGCTCTGGTTCAACTAGGACCATGAGCAACTAAACATAGCATAAAGAGCATTTAAGACAGTCCTGAATTTATGGGTAGAAAAGTAGTTGAATGAGGGTTTCTGGGAGCTACGTAAGTTCTCATACTGAACTGTGTACTTGAGTGGGTAGGGCACTTTGCCTTCTGAGTAGAAGCTTAACTAGAGTACTAAGGAGAGCATTTTAAGCATGGACCCTAAATCTTTGCTCCCAGAGTCAAATATTTATATCATTTTTTAAATTCATAAAAAGGGGGATTTTTAAAATTGGTAGGTTGAGGGAGTTTCTACTTTCTCTAATACATTCCCAGAGAACACTGGGACACTAGTGATATACTTTCAGGACTGTCTCAACTCAGAGCATAAGAGCAGTGACACCAATACCTGGGCTTTCTAGAAAACCAATACCAAAAAGAAGATAGCAACTAACTGCCACACACACATGAAAAAGCCAGACACAATGTCCTTATTAAAAATATAAGAGCTCTATTTATTTCAGGAAGAACCAAGATAGCAGCATAGGAAAACACCTGAACTTGCTGCTTCGCAACATCAGTTCAAAACTACAACTAAAAGACAAAACATACCTTTCAGAACCACGGGAAAGGCTAGCTGAGTGGAATTTATACAAATAAAAGGAAAGAAAAAAGCACACTGAGACTGGGAGGAGGAGTGGAGGTGCAGAAGTGAAGTGTGGAGGCATGGAAGCATGTGCACGTGCGCGGAAAAGGGCTGGTAACTGAGTATGGGACATAGAAAGGGAGTGCACTGACATTTCTCTGAGGGGTGTGGGAAGGGACTGGACAAAAATCGTGCACCTATGGATGAGGACGGGGAGGGTGTAAGGGGAGAGGGTGGGATGGGAACTGGGTGGAGGGGAGCTATGGGGGAAAAAAAGAAGAACAACTGTAACAATCTGAACAATAAAGATTTATTTAAAAAACAACAAAGACCTAAGCTCTAAATGGGAAAGGCAAAAAGAAACAAAAAGATAATTACTGAGACCTTATTATGAGTTAAAATAGTTAACATATATTGAGTACCAAATCTGTGCCAGATATTGTCATCAATGTTTTAGAAATAATGATTTAATTCCCATAATAATAACTGTATGCAGGAAGTACTATTATAATCCTCATAGTAGACACAGAGAGGTTAAGTCACTAGCTCAAAGTCACAAAGTTACTAAGTTGTGATCCATGCATACTTAGCCAAACTATACTACTCCTAGTTGTTGGTTGAATTGTGCTGAGGTCAAAGGAGACCTGCCCCCCATTCTGGACTCTGTCCCTTACAATGTGAAGAAGAGTGGTAGTTAGTAGGTACAGGAGCATACGGGCAGCCAAAGACAGCTACATTTGCAGCAACTATCCGATTTTATTGGAGGAAATATTTTTTTTCAACACTGTGTGTTCAGGGAGGGGAATCACAAAGAGAGAATGTCCCAGGGTTGAACAGAATATTATTGTAAGCCTTCATTCACTCAAAAATGTGTGTGTCTGAGCGATGATGGAAAGATATGGGTTTCTTCTGAGTTCTAATTTCAGATGAGGAGCAACTTGACCTGTGAAAATGTTTACTCTCAGCTCTATGAGAAGACAAGGCATCCTTCCAAGTCTCTGTCGGCACCTAGCGGTCACTGGGACATATGACACCCAATGCAGAATGTATAACTGCAAGTTGGGAGAAGAGAATAGAGCAGGGTTGTGGTTGCTGTTTTATTGTACTTGTCGCGGTGACATTGGTTAATATTTTATATATTTCAAGTGTATAATTCTATAATGCATCATTTACATATTGCATCGTGTGTCCACCACCCAAACTAAAGTCTTCTTCCATCATTATGTATCCAACCTTTATCCTCCTCTTCCTCCCCAGACCCTCCTTTCCCTCTGGTAATCACCATACCATTGTCTGTGTTTATTACTGTTTGCTTAATCCCTTCCAAGCCTGCCAATCCTCCTCCCCTCTGACAGCTGTCAGACTGTTCTCTTCATCTAAAGTCTAGAACAGAGTTCTCAACGTGGGGGATCAGGGAAAGGGCATGAGGTTGTGTGAAAATAAAACCCCTTGAATCGTATGTAAAGGCAATTCTGGTGCATTTCCCCATACATGTTGTCAGGTCCACAGTGGGTTTTGTGACACACAAATTGAAGAACCACAGCTGGTAGGTCAGGAAGCCGTGCCCCAGAGAGAGGCCAGCTCCAGGCTGGGGGATCCTCCCCCTGTGTCATAGCCCTGAAGCAAAGAGACAGCAGGCAGGACCCCAGCACTGTGTTCTCTGCTCACGAATGCAGATAGACACTGCGTGGAACTGCACCAGTGGGGACTTCCTGGTGCCCTTCAGGCCTCTTCTGCTTTCAGAGGTTAGGGGCTCCCCTGACAGAGGCCTCCTGCAGCCCTTGACCTTTACTTGGCCATCTGGGCCTGGCCTGGACACCCTCAGAGCCTTTCTTTCACTTAGCCTCCCAAGCTCCTCTCAGGACTGGCTGGTCCCCCATGCTCTCCTTCCCTCCCTTTGGTTAGGGTATAGAACCCTGCTTCTTTCCCTCTCCGAAGCTGCCAACTCCTACTCTGCCCTTTGGGTTCTGTTCCTCAAAGCACGGCTACAAAGAGGGCCACTGCCACCCCAGCTCCTCCCTTCCTGGGCCCCAGATGGCCCACACACTGACCATCCTTCTTCAAGGGTTTCACTCTGGATCCGGCAGAGAAACATCCAGAGCACATATACAGCAGGGTTAGTGCACACAGGACTCAAAAACAGCAAGCAACTTCCAGAGGTCTCCACGTTCCCATGCTGGTTGGCGGCTTCTTTCTCCCTTTGACTAAAGTGATGACACCTGGAGGACCACTTGGATTCCTGTCCCTACTTTTTTTGAAGGTTGTCTTCCCTTGCATTAGTTTGCTGCTTTAAGGGATAATCTCTGACCCCAACTCCATCCCTCATACTAAAGAGGGAAGTATTCTACTGATTTGCTGAAGTTTTCATATAACTCCAAATTCTTTTAATCTTTTTATTCTTTCCTGCTTCACCTAAACCTGACTTATTTATTCTTGAAAACACATGCTTCTATCTGTAGTGTGAGCAAACTTTGTATGGGGTTGTTTAGGAGACCGGGGCCCTTTCCTCAACTTCTTGAGAATTTTTTTTTTTTCAGATTTAATTAACTGCCACTTATCTGGACAGAAATTGATGGTCAGAAGATCTAGCATTAAGAAAAGTTCTAGCTCTTTTTTTAGTTACCAAAATGGGCAAGATCAACTCCGGCCACACAAATTTATGTTTGTCTGGGCACTGGTTTTGCGTCTCACACCAATCCAGTAAAGGTGGGTGAGTAAGAATATCAAGTTTGAAGGAAAAGACTTTAGGAGCTTGTTTGAATGCGCAAGGTATATTGCACAATGCACCTACAACCATTGTAACCAGGTAGGTAAGTATGAACCATAATCAGTGGGAAAGGGCAAAGATCAGATCTTGAAAAGCCACTTGAAATGTGAGGCCTGACTTTATCTCAGTAAAATGAGGAGAGGCTGTATACAGGCAGAATGGAATGTTCATTCATTTCAGAAGTCAGAAAGAGTACAGAGGAAAAAAAAAAAACAGGGAGTAAGAGACTGGTCTGAATCAATGAGGAAACTGTAAACTTTGCAAAGGAGTCAGAGATCTGTTTTCATATGGTATCAACTACTAAGTATTGAGAAATGTTGATGTTAACTTCACTAAAAATAAGACTCAAAAAATTCCTATGATTCTATTTCGTGTGTACTTTAAAACATATTTCTCCTATAGTGCTTTTTAAAAATGCCATAGCATCCTCTAGAGAACAAAATTACAAAACAGATTTGTGTAAATTGTAAGGCATTATTTTCATGCAGAGAATGACTCTACTTTCAGGAAAGAATAAGGTGTGATTTTTCTTAGTAAAGAAAATGCATTTTGTGATTAAATTCCAGTCGTAAGTTTTGGCTTCAATCAAGGCCTCAGTAGCTATAAACTCAGTGGTTGTCAACCAGGAGGTAGAGCAGAGTGGTACAGGGGAAAAATCAGAAAACACTTGTGAAACTTAAATATACTCATGGCCAAGCCACCTTCACCCATCATCCATGGAAAGCTAGGAATGAAAAAAGCTGAGAGGCAGTTACTCTTAAAAAGGCAAAAAGAAAAAAATCTTTCCAGATAATTTGCCACATACCCCAAATACATTTATCCATTGGAGAAATGCTGAACTATAATGAGAAGCTAAAAGTTAAATAAATAAATAATAATTCTATCTTTAAAGAGAAATGGAAGCATAAAGGCAAAGTGTCTAACATTTAATTTTATTACTTAAAAATATAAAAGCAAAAGTATCCTAATACATAAAAACACAGGATCCATAACATCCTTATGCAGATGGCGGAGGGTAGTTGGGGCAATCGGGCAGGCATGGGAGCATTTAGCCATCAATCAGGCCAGCATGGGAGTGGTTAGGGGGCGATCAGTCTGGTAGGCAGAAGCAGTTAGGGGAAATCAGGCAGGCAGGCAGATGAGCGGTTATGAGCCAGCAGACCCATATTGTGAGAGGGATGTCTGACTGCCAGGACTGGGCCTAACAGACATCCCCCAAGGGATCCCAGATTGAAGAGGGTGCAGGCTGGGCTGAGGAACACCCCCTATGCATGAATTTTGTGTACCAGGCCTCTAATCAATATATAAAAGCCTAAGCAACCTTATGATGCAATGACGGGAATGACTGGAATGACAGGTCACTATGATATGCACTTACCACGGGGGGCAGATGCTCAACACAGAGCATGTGTCATTCCATGCCATACACTCATGCTTTGACCACCAGCCAGGCCTAGGGAGTGCACCCACACACAAATTTCATGCACCAGGCCTCTAGTATACATATAAGTTCTTTGGTTGATTTCTTCTCATCCTCACCCCACTCCCACCTCTGCTTCCCTTTTGAGATTCTTCAGTCTGGTCCATGCTTTTATGTCTCTGGGTCTATTTTGTTCATCAGTTTCTTTTGTTCTTTAGATTCCACACAGGAGTGAGATCATGACATTCTCTGACTTCTCTTAGCAATATTTTGTAATTTTTCAGTGTACAACTAATGGATCTTTTGTCAAATTGAACATAAATACTAAGTATTATATTTTTTGATGCTATTATAAATACAAATGTATTCTTAATTCCATTTTGAGATTAATTAGTAATATATATATAAATATAATAAAATATTGTACAATAAATTTACTAAACTCACTTATTTGCTCTAGTAATTTTTTGTTCATTTGTGGATGTTTTCTAGAACAAAGGCAGTTTTAATATTTTTCTTTCTAATCCATGTGCATTTAATGTCTTTTTTTCTTATTGCATTTGTTAAAACACTGTAAAATATTGGAACAAGTGGTGGTGAAAGTGAGCATCTGTGTCTTGTTAGCAATCTTGAGGGGAAATAATACATTTCTTTAATATTAAGTTACCTTTGGGTTTTTCATATATGCCCTTTATCAGAATGAAGAAGTTTCATTTTATTCTCAGTTTTTTGTGACTTTTTATCATAAATGTGTGAAGGATTTTATGAAATACTTTTCTGCATCTACTGAAAAAAAATCATGTGATTTCAATCCTTTATTAATATTGTGGAGTACATTAGTTGACATTTAAATACTAAACCAACCTTATCTTAATGGAATAAATCCAATTTGATCATGACATATCATCCTATTTAAAAGTTGTTAGATTAAGCTTATAATATTTTATTTTAAGCATACTTGAATCGTGTTCATGAGGGATACATTGGTGTATAGTCTTTTTTCTTTTGAAGGTTTTGTCTGGCTTTGGTTTCAGAATAATACTGGCCTTATATGGTGAGTTGAGAAATGTTTGTTTACCTTCCATTTTTAGAAACAGTTTGTGAAGTAGGAGTATTATATAGTTTTTTAAAGTACTCAAAAGAATTCACCTGTTAAGCCACGTAAATATAGGCTTTTCTTGGTGGAGATATTTTATATTACAAATTTAAAGTATTTACTAGTGCCACTGATTGGTTCAGATTTTTTATTTCTTCTTGAATAAATTTTGATTATTTTTGTCTTGTTAGGAATTTGTACATTTCATCCAAGTTTTCTAATTTGCCAGCATACTATTGTTCATAATATTCTCCCTTTTAAGCCTTTTAATTTAGTAGTGATTATTATGTATAATATATATATTTTTTATTTCAGTCAATGTATGTTTAATTTCTAGTTGGTCCTTTTTTCATATCCTCAAGGTTCTTATTAAATTGATCAGCCTTTTCTTTTTTTGTCTTTTTAAAAATTAAATCTTTATTATTCAGATTATTACATTTGTTTCTCTTTTTTCCCCTCCATAGCATCCCTCCACCCAGCTCCCACCCTTCCCTCTGCCCTTATCTCCCTCCCATTGATCTCATCCATAGGTGTATGATTTTTGTCAGTCTCTCCCTGTACACCCCTCACCCCTTTCCCCCTGAGAATTATCAGTCCACTCCCTTTCTGTGCTCCTGATTCTATTATATTCACCAGTTTATTCTGTTGATCAAATTTTTAACTCACTTGATTTTTAGCTTCACTTGTTGATAGAGATGTATTTGTTGTTCATAATTTTTTGTCTTTTACCTTTTTCTTCTTCCTCTTCTAAAAGAGTACCTTTCAGCATTTCATATAATACTGGTTTGGAGTTGATGAACTCCTTTAGCTTTTTCTTATCTGTGAAGCTCTTTATCTGCCCTTCAATTCTGAATGATAGCTTTGCTGGATAGATTATTCTTGGTTGTAAGTTCTTGCTATTCATCACATTGAATATTTCTTGCCACTCTCATCTGGCCTGCATTGTTTCTATTGAGAAATCAGCTGACAGTCATATGGGTGCTCCCTTGGAGGTAATGAACTGTTTTTCTCTTGCTGCTTTTAATATTCTCTCTTTGTCTTTTGCTCTTGGTATTTTAATTATGATGTGTCTTTGTGTGGTCCTCTTTGGATCCCTTTTATATGGGGTTCTGTGTGATTCCTGGACTTGTAAGTCTATTTCTTTTACCAGATGTGGGAAGTTTTCAGTCATTATTTCTTTAAATAGGTTTTCAGTATCTTGCTCTCTCTCTTCTTCTGGCACCCCCACAATTCTGATGTTGGTAATTTTGAAGCTGTCCCAGAGTCTCCTTACATTATCTTCACATTTTTGGATTCTTTTCTCTTCTTGCTTTTCCAGTTGAGTATTTTCTGCTTCTTTATATTTCAAAATTTTTACTTGATTCTTGCCTTCCTCTAGTTTGCTGTTAGGACTCTGTATAATATTTTTTATTTCAGTCAGTGTCTCTAGTTGGTCCTTTTTCATCTCCTCTTGGGATTTGATAAATTTATCCATCTTTTCTAGCATATTCTTGAAAAACCTTATAAGCGTGGTTTTGAACTCTATATCCAGTCGTTTTTTCCCGTCCATTTCTTTTGTTTGTGATCCCTTCCCTTGTCTCAGCATTTTCACTATGGCAGGGAAACTTCTGTGTTGAATTCAGCCTTATCATACCAGACTTGCAAAATTGAAGAAGCCTCTATTGAGCTTGGGATGGGTGGAGTCTCAGGGCTTAAGGGACCACCTTGCCTTCCAGTCGGCCCCGCCCTCCAGGCCCCGGAGTCTCACGTGACTGGGTAATGGCTGGAGATGTCCTTGTGCATGCGTGCCTGCAGTGCCTCTAAACCGCTGCCTTTCCAGCTCCCCTGTGCACCAGGACCACATGAGTCTAGGTCTCCAGGGTTTCACCCGAAACAGGGGCTTAGTGGAGTAAGAAGTGGCACAGTTGGGAAAGTCTGTCTCCTGACCACTCGCAAAAGCCAGAGGGCACAATCAGCAATCTGTCCTCTGTGCAGTGCTGAGTGCGCCACCAGACCTCTGATCTTTTGTGACTTCCCTAAATTTCTGTGCACCTCTCCCTTTTCACAGTCCAAACTCTCCTGTATGAGTTTTGGCTGGATCTGGGGTTTAGTGTCATAAGATAAGGGGTTCAATGCCATTGGGAGTCTCCGTTTCCCTCCCGCCAGAGAAAGCCAGCCAGGTACTCCGACACCCGCTCTCTCAGCGCGCGCGACTCCGTACCTCAGCTTTTTGCAGCTCCTCTGGGTTTCTGTGAGCCCCTCTCTTTCCTTCTAGCTGTAGAACTTACACTCAGCCAGCTTTCCTGTGGTTCTGGATGATGTCCGTTCTGTCTTTTAGTTGTAGTTTTGAAATTGTTGTGCGAGGCAGCAGTGTAGGTGTTTACCTATGCCACCATCTTGGATTCCTCTTATCTGCCTTTTCTAGGAAATTCTTGAAAAACCTTATAACCATGATTTTGAACTCTATATCCAGTCCTTGTTATATATACACACATCTATTACTTGCCTCCTACACACACCCCAACCAGCACTCGGAACAGGGAGAAGCCTGCAATCAAGGAATGTGCCCTTGACAGGAATGAAATCAGACACCATTTGGTCCATGGGCTGACACTCTACCCACTGAGCCAAACTGGCTATAGCCTTGTCCTATTTCCTTTTCTTTTCTTTTCTTCTTTTCTTTCCTTTTATTTTTTTTAATTGTTCATGTTACAAATCTACCTCCTTTTTCCTCCCATAGCTCCCCTCCACCTGGCTCACATCCATCCTTCTGCATTTACCTCCCTCTCCCCATTGTCCTCATTCATAGGTGTATGGTTTTTGTCCAGTCTCTCCATGAACCCCCTTGACCCCATTCCCCCTGAGAATTGTCAGTACACTCCTTTTCTATGCCCCTGAATCTATTATATTCACCAGTTTATTCTGTTCATCAGATTTTTAATTCACTTGTGTAATTAAGTAAATCTATGTGTGTATCAACTTTTTTTAACTTTATTTTTATTGTTGAACACTAACGTAGATGTCCCCATTTCCCACGTCCCCTATGTCCATCTCCTTCCTTAACTCTTCAGTTATTTAGAAGTGTGTTGTATAATTCTCAAATATTTATAGACATCTCAGATTTCTTTTTTTCTCTTAATTTCTAATTAATGTTCATTATGCTCATCAAATATACATTGTATGATTTTGATTGTTAAATTTCTAAAGGCTGTTTTTTGGTCCAATATATGTTCTATCATAAAGAATGTTCCATGTGTGCTTGAAAATAATGTAGATGCTACAGGCTTTGTGTGGTTAGTTAAGTCTATTTTCTATCTAGTTTTTCTTCCCATTACTGATAATGGAGTACCAAAATCTCCCACCATTACTGTTGAACTAGAGGCCCCGTACATGAATTTTGCATGGGTAGGGCCACAATTGGGGTGGAGTGGGGCTGGGCCAGCTAGGGAGAGGGGATATGGGAGGTTGGCCAGCCAGCCCTGTCCCTGATTGGGGTCAGGGGAGTGATCAGGGGTGGAGCCAGCCAGGGGGAATGGTGGTGGGAAGATGACCTTCTGGCCCTGCCCCCAACTGGGGCAGTTGCTGGCCACAGTGTGCGTCATAGTGACTGGTCATTCCCAGTCATTCTGGTCATTCTGTTTGTTCTAGTCACTTGGCATATATATTCTATTTATTTTTGCCACTCTGCATACTTTGAGGCTGTGCTGTTAAGCATGTATAGATTTAAGTGATTATATTTCCCACCCTAGCTGGTTTGATAGAGTGTTGTCCTGTAGACAGAAAGGTTCTGAGTTTGTTTCTGATCAGGGGCACATGCCTGGGTTGTGGGCTCAATCTCCAGTGAAGGGCATGCAAAAGGCAGCTGATCAATAATTCTCTTATGTTTCTATGTCTCTCTCTCCCTTCCTGTCTGAAATAAATAAAAAATATATTTGAATAATTATTATATTTCCCTTTGTATTGACTCTGTTATCATTATGTAATTTTCCTCTTTGTGTTACATATTTTTTATCTTGAAGTCTTGTCTCAAATACATTTCTTCAATATTAATGTAGCCACTCCTCCTCTATCATGATTATCACTGACAGGGTATATTTTTTCCATTGTTTTATGTTTAATTTATTTGTGTCTTTAAATTTAACCTGTGTCTACTATACACAAGATACACTTAGGCCTTCCTTTTTAAATACACACACACACACACACACACACACACACACACACACATATATATGTATATATGTATATATATATGTATATATATGTATATATATATATGTATATATATATATATGTATATATATGTATATATATTTTTTTATTGAATTTTTTACAGAGAGGAAAGGAGAGGGTTAGAGAGTTAGAAACATGGATGAGAGAGAAATATCAATCAGCTGCCTCCTGCACACCACCTATTCGGGATGTGCCTGCAACCAAGGTACATGTCCTTGACTGGAATCGAACCTGGGACTCTCTCTCCACTGAGCCAAACCGATCAAAGCAGGCCTTCCTTGATAAAACTCAGTCTGATGATCTCAGTCTTTTAATTTGGGTACATAAACGATTAAAATTTAACTTAGTTATTTGTATAGTTGGATTTAAATTTGTCATTTTACTATTTATTTTCTGTATCTCCTGCCTTCTTTTTTCCCTCAATTCTTCCTTCACTGCTTTCTTTGCATTTATTACATATTTTTAAGTACTATTTTAGTTTCTCTTTTTAGCTATATGTTTTAGTTATTTTCTTAGTAGTTGTTCTAGGGATTACACTATGTATTTTAACCTATCAAAATGTACATCAGATTATACCAACTTCCTGTAAAATGTGGAAAAATTGCTCCCATACTGTCCCATACCCTTAATTTTGTGATGATGATATCACATATAGCTATATATGTTATATAGCCAACAATACAATGTAACAATTACTGTAGTATATAGATTTTTTGTCTTGTAATTGAAGGTAAAAAAAAATGAAAAGAAAATATAGAGTCTGCTATACTAATCCAGCTATTTGCCATTCCCTGTGTTCTTCATTTCTCTTTGTGGATTCAAGTCACAATCTTGAAGGTCTTCTTTGGTATTTCTTGTAATATAGGTTTGCTAGTAAGAAAGTCTCTTTTTATCTCTAAGGATCTTTATTTGACCTTGACAGGACCTTCTTATAAATGGAACTTGACAGGAGGCAGATAGGAACAGCCAAGACGAGAATAACACAGATTTCAACTTTTCTTAACCAAAGAATAACATTGTTTTATGTTTTCAGTTAATTTCCAGACCACAGAAATGTTTTTGTCCATTTTATACAGCTTTGTAATTGCTCTTTGGAGAAAGGATTTTCCAATAGCCTCACCTGGAGTTAGCCTAAAATTTCTTTCTCAAACTTAACCTTGCACTCTAAAGAAACCAAACTTTATTAATATTAATTTTATTCCTTGATCAGTCTTACAATAGGTTGACATATGCATTTTATTGATGCTTTCAAAGAATCAGTTTGGAATTCATTTACTATTTTTATTGCATTTTTGGCTTTCTATCTCTGTGACTTGATTTTTTTACTGATTGACTCAATCTTTCTTTTGGGGGGGTCTTTGATTGTTTATTAATATTTAGTAAAATGAGGTAATTATTTTCTGTCCTATTGGCTTAATTTTTAAAAATTTATAAAGACATTTATAAATGAAAGCTTTCCTTGGAATAATGCATCTATAGGAATAATAGGATTTCATCTGATGTCTTCTTTCTTTAATTCCTTCCTGGATATTATATAAGTTCTTTTTTATTTACTACTACAGGCCCGGTGCATGGATTCATTCACCAGTGGGGTCCATCGGCCTCGCCTGCAGGGATTGAGCTGAAACTGGCTCTTTGATTTTTTAATTTTGATGAAATTCATTTATATTTTATTTTGTTGTCTATATTGCTGGTGTCATATCTGGAAAACCATTATAAAGTCTCAGGTCATGAAGATTTGCCCCTATATTTTTTACTGTAAAGTTTTATAGTTTCAGCTCTTACATTTGGAACTTTGATCCATGTTGACTTTTTCACACAGTGTGAAGTAGGAATCTAAAGCTATTCTTTTATATCTGGATATCCAGTTGTCTCAGCACCATTTGTTAAAGGGACTATTCATTGCCCATTGAATGACTTTAACATCTTTGTCAAAAATAATATAAAGGTTAATTCTGCACATATATTGATCCATGTGTCAATTTTTATTCCAGTACCACACTGCTTTGATTACTCTAGCTTTGTAAAAAGTTTTGAAATATAGAAGTGAGTCCTCTAAATTGGATTTTCCTATTCTAGATTGTTCTGGCTGAAGAAGAGGTCTCTTGTAATTCCATACAAATTTTTGGATTAGCCTTTTCATTTCTATAAAAACAGTTGTTGGAATAATGATAGAAATTACATAGAATATGCAGATCTCTTTGGGGAGTATCACCATCTTAACAATATGTAGTCTTCCAAACCATGGACTAAGAACATATATATATATATATAATTAGAGGCCCATTGCAGGATATTCGTGCAAGAATATCCCCTGGCTTTACTCCCAGTCGTCGAGGAACTGGCAAGTCCTCACTTCTGCCTGGAGCACCACTCCTGTAGCTCCCTCTGCCACCTCCCTCCCCCTCATAGCAGGCATCCACCCTTCCCAGCTGCTCCACACCTGCATATGTAAATTAACCCACCATCTTTGTTGGGTTAATTTATATACTCACTGTGATTGGCTGTGGGCATAGCAGAGGTACAGTCAATTTACATGTTAGTCTATTATTAGGTAATATATATACACACATATATATATTTACTTAGATAATATTTTTTTAAAAATATATTTTATTGATTTTTTTACAGAGAGGAAGGGAGAGAGATAGAAAGTCAGAAACACTGATGAGAGAGAGACATCCATCAGCGGCCTCCTGCACGCCCCATAGTGGAGATGTGCCCGCAAGCAAGGTATATGCCCCCGACCTGAATCGAACCTGGGACCTTTCAGTCCGCAGGCCGATCCTCTATCCACTGAGCCAAACTGGTCTTGGCTACTTAGATAATCTTTAATTTCTTCTGTAACTTTCAATCTACTGGTCTTTAATTTCTTTAGTTAAATGTTGTCCAAATTATATTATTCATTTTTATATTAATATAAATTGAACTATTTTCTTAATTTCATGCTCAGATTCTTCAACTGATTTCTGTGAGTTGCTTTTAATATTGAATTTATTAATTAGCACTAATAATACTTTGTTATATTCCTTCTGGTTTTCTTTATGTATAATCATATTATCTGTGAACAATAATAACTTTATTTCTCCCTTTCTATTTTGAATACCTTTTATATATTTTACTTGCCTTATTACCTTGGCTAAAATTTCTGATACAATGTTCAATTTAATTGACAAAAGTGGGCATTCATCCTGTTCCTAATCTTAGGGGTAAAATATTCAATCATTTCAGATTTGACCTGCTATCATCTGTGGGCTTTCCACAAAAGTCTTTTATCATGTTAAGGAAATTTCCTTCTATTTATAGTTTGTTGAGTGTTTTTAGTTGCTTATGTGGAGAGATATACCATAGATCTGAAGTTTCCTACTCTATCATTTTCATTGATGTCACATTTCCCAACAATTTTGCCATTCCTAGGAGCAATTATGCTTCTTTAAAACATACCTACTATAATACCCATGTATAAAAAAATAAAACAAGATCATGGTAATGCCATCTTTAACACACAATGAATTTTAAAATGTAGGTTGATCTTTACTTCTTTTCACTGTTTTGGATACCCATTCATTTATGTACATCTGCTCCACTGGAAGATCTAATTCTTTTTGGATTACTTGGTGATTCTACTAATTTTCAGGCCCTCCTATTTCCAAGCAATGGGACTCCAGATAATTGGGTGCGCATGAGACCTTCAGCAAGCACAGTTATTTCTGCTGTGTCATCTAGCAGGCCTCACAGGAAGGAAGTCATTACAACATAGTGGTTTGAAACAATTTCCTCATGATGGCAATAATGCTCAAGATATGCTCACAAGCCCTGTCTTAAAGTCCTCTTATCTTGCCTTTCCAGTCTGAAAAAGAATGCCACCAAGAGACAAAATTTCTAGAAAACATGGCTGCCTTTTATTTGCTCAATTCAGAGAAAGTTGCTCACACTGTTGAGCCTTTTCCATATAAAATCAAATTGAAGTCTCAAACTACCTATCTTCATCAGGCATCTCATTTTTCAGACATTAAGTTTCTACCTGAAGTAGTATACCTGCACCAGGTTGTTTTCATTCAACATTACTTGTCTAGATTTTTCACATGACATCAACTTTTCTACGTCAGGTGATAAGTTAGGTGGATCAAAGCAGAAAATGGAAGAGAAATGACCTGAAGCCTGTAGGAGATCATCTCTAGATTCCAATTTACTAGTGCAAGTGGTCTCTGACCTGCCTTCCTACCCAGGAAACCCCAGAGTTCTCCATTCTCTTGCTTCATGTGTTGAATAACCGACAAGTATCTCCAGGAGTTATATGAGAAGGCCCAGATAGCTCACCTCACTATATACCATACACTGCTCAACATATGTATAAACTCTAACCAGAAGTCATTCAGGGTTTTGCATCATCGTTTCTTCATTTAATGTTAGAACATAACACTTTCCTATGCCATTAAACATTCTTCAGTTTCTTCATGTTAACAGCTTTTTGAAAAACCTCTTAGAATTCACAAATCTTTGAAGAAACACTTAACTGCAAATTCCACTTTCCTGAGGCAACCACTATTATCAATTTGATAGATACATGCACTCAGATCTATCTATTTAATAGGAGAATATGCAAATTAGTCAGAATGCCATAACATCACAACTGAACATCAGGGACCTGAGGCTTCATGGCACCTAGGTGGGGTGAAGGACCTCAGGCCATGCCCCCTGCCCCAGAGCTGGGCCAGGGGTCCTCAAGCCATGTCCCCCACCTGGTGGGACTTTATGGGGAACCTCAGGCCACACCTTCCTCCCCAGCACCAGGCTGGGAGACCTGAGGCTGTACCCAGAGGGACTTGATGGGGCTGGGGCAGGCTGGGTCTGGATCTTATCTAATGAGGGTGGGACTGGCTGGGTCTGGGTCTCATGTGTTTTTGAAGTGTGTGTGTGTGGTGGGCGGGGACTTGACTCTAGGTTCCATGGCATGCCCCAGACTGTGACAGGAGGGAGATTTTCACATGCATTTTACTAATTTTCTTTCATCTCTGATACTTTTATTATAGAGAAAGGGCAAATAGCAATATTAAAATATTTCCTCTAATTCATTCCCTTTTAATGTGTATAATTTTGTGCACCAGGAAACTAGTGTTATACATGAGTGGTGATATATAATTCCATTTAAATAGATATAGCCTCATCAATGTACTTCCTTATTTGCTCAAAGGAGTATTCAAAACACACATGTATGTATGAACTACACTATCAAATCTTCTTTAATTCAATACTGTTTATTGTAAGTATAATTTACTGCCAGGAATATTTTACACAATATAAGGTAATGGGAGATTTCCAAAAGCATTAAATATTCATGAGGTTACTGATAGGACTTTAATGCTAAAATTGATACCATTTCTTACTTTTGCTCAAATCCAAACAATATTATAAGCATCTGGAAAAGATATGCAACATTCTCCCTGTCAGTGTGGCTCAGTTGGTTGGGCATCATCACATGTGTACTGAAAGGTTGCCAGTTCCATTCCCTATTAGGGCACATGCCTGGATTGTAGGCTTGATACCACATAGGGGATGTGCAGAAAGTAGCCAATGGATATTTTGCTCTCTTTCTCCCTTTCCCTTCCTGTTAGTCTAAAAATGTATAAAAATATTTTAAAAAGAAAAGAAATGCAAAATCAAATAATTATTTTTCACATGGCTTTCAATTATTGTCTAGTGTCTTCATTTCACCTTGGGATACTCCCTTTTCCATTTTGGTATGAAGGTCTTCTAGTAAAAATTTCCATTTATTTTTCTTCTCTAGGAATGTCTTAGTTTCTCCTTTATTTTTGACAAGTTTGCTGGATACAGAATGCTTGATTGACAGAAATTTTTCTTTTAGAATTTTAACTATGTTATTTCAGTGATTTTTGGCTTTCATAGTTTTGAGAAATCCAGTACTAAACTTACTGAGGCTGCCTTGTACATGATAAGACCCTCCTGATACTTTCAAGATTATCACTTTGTCTGTGGATTTTGCCAGTTTAATGATAATGTAACTCGTGGATCTCTTTGTGTTTATCTTACATAAAATTTGTTGAGATTCTTGAACATGTACATTCATGTCAGCTTTACAAATTAGAAGTTTGGGTCATTATTTCTTTAATTGTTCCTTCTGTCCCTTTATACGTCTTCTCTTTCTGTAACTTTCATTATGTATAAGATTATATACTTGATGGTGTCCCAAAGGTCTCATAGTCTCTGTTCATTTATGTTTATTTATTTTTCTGCTCTTTAGACTGGATAATCTCTGTTGACCTAGCTCCAAGTTCACGTGTTCCTTCTCCTGATTATTCTAAATTGCTCTTATAAGATTATAGTTAATTTTTTATCTTATTGTATTTGTCTGTTATTCTCCATTTGGTCAGACATTGTTCTCTTGGTTTCTTTTAACTCCTTGTATTATTTTTCTTTTACCCTTTAAGAATATTTAAGAGAGTTTGTTTAAATTATTTTCCAGTAAATCCAACACCTAGGCTTTGTTCTATAGTTTCTATTAATTTCTTTCATTCCTCCCTCCCAAGAATAGGCCATATTATTGTTTCTTTGCATGTCTCATATTTTTGTTGTTGAAAAGTGGACAGTTTGAATTTAATAATGTATCAATGCTGGTTTAGTTAATGGTGCCTGTTGTGTGTTGGCTTTTTGCTTGTTTAGTGACTTTAAAAATTTTTATTAAGTCAATATACTTTGCCACTTACTGTTCTATAATCATTTACTGTTCAGACAAGACTTTTCTAAATATGTGGAGCCTAAGAATAATACTCCCAGTCTTTGCAGATTTGTTTTGTATCGAGGAACTTTTTTTAACAGTTATTCAGGATGTTCACAACTCCACCTCACCCTTTACTTTCAGCTTGCAAGGAGCCTAAAAAACTTGTGAGAAAAGGGGGCTTAAAGCCTCCTCAGGCCTTTTCTGACTAGTTATCCAGTCCTGGGCATGACTATGGTTTTCTTGTGTCTCCAGTACATACAGGAAGTTTTAGAATTCCTTAATCCCTCACATATATCCTTTCACAATCTCCTTCCTATGATTTTCTATCTTTATATTACTTGTTCTAACCATTATATCTTTCCCCAGGCTGTTCTGTCCACTATTTGTACCTTTTAATTCCTTTAGTAATTAAAGGAATTACTTTAATTCCTGGAAGACATCCCAGCCCTAGAAACACTCAAAATAAGTAGAAAAAGTGGCAAATGGTTGCCCCATTTCTTCAGGGAACTTCCAGGCAGGTCAAAATGAACTACCACAATTCCTTGAGAATATTGCTCCCTGAGGCACTAACATTATAAGGCAATGTGGTGATTGGGAGATGGTTGGTGGAGAATTTAAAATGCCACAGCCCTTTGTCACTGCAAAATTGTTACTTATTTCTTCAAGCCTTGCTTGTTTTGTTTTTCTTTTTTGTTCCAACTAGGTCTAGAATTCTATAAAAATGAATTATAATACTTTTTGTCAGCTCATTTTTTGCTCTTGTGGAGGGATGGAACACTAGAGTGTCCTACTTCAGCATCTTCATTGACATCACTTTTGTCACCTGTTTTTGCATTTCTAGAAATAATCAAGCTTCTTTACAATGTACCTGCTACAACAGTCATGTATGAATGTATGAAGTGAAATCATGGGTAATGATACTTCTGGCAGGGAAAGATTTTTAACTTTGTGTTCATTTGAATAATTTCAGTGTTTTTGTTCCTCATATGTTTTTTTTTAATGTGCTCCCTTATAAGTTTTAGTAACAGGCAATGCAACTTTAATCTTTTGGGTGTACCTGAGAATTCCAGCAAGCACACCTGTTCCTATTATATGTCACTTGGACTGGCCTCTCCTTGATGTTCTGACATTGCTGCTACAAGAGATCTGCGCCCGTATAACATGAGGTTAGTGCTTGAAAGCCTGCACCCTCTTATTCAAAGAAACAGTAACAAGAGACAAGTGCCCACAAGAGCCCGCATTTGTCTTTCAGTGGATTTCTTAATCCTCTCCACATCGGGTGGAGAATGAGGCCTCAACCACACGACTTCTTTGCTAGGACCTTCTGGCAGCTGCTGGCTCAGTTCTAGCCTCTCACTCTCCAAGTTGTTTACCAAAATCACACCATTATCTAAAGTCACTTGTAATGCCTTAGAGAAGAAGGCAAGGAGGCCCAGCTTGGGTCCAAGACTGTTAGAATTCCTCTAGGTCTTTCTCCACTTTAAGCCTCAGAGAAAGGAAGATGTAACAACTTAGGTTGTTTTGAAGCTATTTTCTCAGGATGGCAGTAGTGCTCCAGATATGCAAACAAGCCTTGTTCTTGAGCTTTCATCTCTCACCCAAACAGACTAAAAAAGCCAGGAGTTCAAGAGAGAGAAGGGCATGAGGGATACAAGGCTTCCTTATACTTTTTCCAGTTTTCAAAAATCTGCTCACACTGCTCTTTTGGTTTTGGTTTTCATCTGCAATTAAAAACTAAGGTCCAAATTACCTATCCTCACCAGGCATCTTATTTTTTTAAGAACTTAATTTCTACTTGACCTAGTTCTGCTCTTGTTCACTCAGCTTTACATCTTATCCATTTTTCCAAGTTATCAAGTAGTCTGCTTCTGAGGGCAAGTCTCAAGGAACCAGACCTAGGAAAGAAGAAGATTAAGGTCAGAATTAGGGTATTTCTAGGCAACAGAAACAACTGCTAACAATTATTGAGCATTTACAATATACCAGTGAATATTCCGAGGATTTTGATAAGGATTTATATTCTCTTCTTAATTACCAAATTATTCTTTAAAATGCACCATTTCTATATTCTTATATGTATATGAGACATAAACACATAAAGTGTAAAGATACAAGAAAAATGCTTGATAAAGTTGAATTTTAACATGTAAATTTAAAAACCTATGTACAGCTTAACTAAATATGAATATTCATTTTGAGCATGAAGTATGAGCCACTGAAATATTTACTAGTGAACTCTCCATCTTGAAAGATATTTAAAAAATATTCCATTTTGCTACTTTCTAAACTACAGTAATCCTTCTTATCCACAAGGGAGATATGGCCCAAGACCCCCAGTAGATGACTGTAACCACAGTTAGTGCCAAACCCTACATATAATATGTTTTTTCTATACATGTATACCTATGATAAATTTTAATTTATACATTAGGTATAGTAAGAGATAATAATAAAATAGGACAATTATAACAATATAATTTAATAATAGTTTATGTGAATGTAGTCTCCCTTTCTTTTTCAAATATGATAAGATTTCCTTTTTACTTAAAAGAAGCACTTTAAAGTTTTTCTTTGGCCTATCTGAATTGCCATCGTTACTACTTTTGTACTTTGGGGCTATTAAGAAAGCTTACTTGAACACAAGCACCGTGGTACCATAGCAGTCTATCTGATAACTGAGAGGACTACTAAGTTACTAATGGGTGAGTAGTATATACAGCATAAATATGCTAAATGAAGGAATGATTCACACATCTAGTTGAGATTTCATAACACTACTTGGATAGCATGCAATTTTAAACTTGTTTACTTCTAGAATTTTCCATTTACTTAAAATATATATATTTTATTGATTTCAGAGAGAAAGGGGGAGACAGACACAACAATTATTAGAATCATTAACTGGGTGCCTCCTGCACACTGCCTACTGGGGATCGAGCCCACAACCCAGGCATGTGTCCAGAACAGGAATCTAACCTAGAATTCCTGGTTCATAGGTTGATGCTCAACCACTGGCTGGCATAAATACACTTCATTTGAATGTTTGCATGAGTATGTGCATGTGTTTTTACCATGGTGTTTGTTATTGGTGTGACTTAGTTTGAGGATATTGTCGGTGTTTCATTTTGTGATACATTTCCCAATCCTAATATCACAAGGCTACTTTACATGTCATTAGACATCCTTCAGAAGATTAGATTTTGTGTTACTTAGAACAAAAAATTTTATTTTCTTCACTGTAAAATGACCCTTTTCATTTGCACATGTAAGTAGAACTATGCTTATTACGTTTTTTCTTTTTAGAGAAATGAAATCTTACACTGGAAGATATTTTAAAGCCTAAGGACTGTACCTTTTGACTTTAGGATATTTTGCTTAGCATAAAGTTAATTGCTGCATTTGTTAATCATTTCTTTTTATTTGCTAAGTAGTATTTAATTGTATAGATATAGCACTGTTGGTATAATGGGTTCTTCAGAGTTTATGGAACTTAAGAATACAGCTGCTATAAACATTCACATGTAAATTTTGTGTGGAAATATGTTTTTATTTATCTTGACTAAATACCTAGTAGTGGGTGTGCTACATGATAAGTTTATATTTAACTTTATAAGAAACTGCCAATAATTTTTCTAAATGGCTGTACAATTTTGGATGCCCACTACAAATATATGAGAGTTCAATTCAGCATTTCATCAAGTATGATGTTAACTATAGGTTTTTCTGCGATGTTTTATTCTATCCTTAGTTTTGAATTTTTATCATGCTTTTTCTATACCCACTGTAATCATCATAATTTTCACTCTTAGCCGGTTAATATGGTGAATTATATTGATTGATTTGTGAATTTTAAACCCAGCGTGAATATCTAAAATCAACTCTACTTGGTTGTGGTATGTTGTACTTTTTATATATTGTTGGATTCAAATTGTTAATATGTCGGAAACCAAACATTGTTCTTACTAAATGGATGTAAACAGGAGGCCAGAAGGCTGGTCAACCTTAACTGCTCTGAAAGGTCAGAGCTAATCACTCACTGTTTAGTTGAAACATTGTTGGCTGAAGCAACCTCTACCTGTTTGTTTCATGTTAATTTCTATTTTGTTATTTCCTGCCTAAAGGCTAGGGGTATGTCCCAAAGCCTTAATAAAAGGGAAAAAAAAAAAGGCTAGAGCAAGTGGCAGTCCTTTCCACTAGAGGAAAGCTCCCGCCTGGCCCCCCAATATCACCAAATTAATGTTTTCTAGTCTCTCATTTTGTTTGCATGCGGCCTCCTTCAGAACCCGAACCCTGAACGGGGAACCCTGAACCATGAGGGACGTGGAGAGAGGTTCCCACATTAATATTTTTATTTATTTTTAAATCTTTATTGTTGAGAGTACTACAAATGTCCCTTCTTCCCCCACATTGCCCCCTCCACCCAGTTCCCATCCCACCCAGGCCTTCACCCCCTGCAGATCTTTCTGTAGCCTTTGCCTGGTGGCCTCAGGCAGTGGTTGACTTTGTGCCTCCATGGACAACCTAGAGCCAGTGCATCTCGTGGACAGCTTCATACAATACCATATTACAACTCCACAAGTGACACACTCAAGGGGCAGACTCAGTGAGTATCAAAACCCGACTGAAGCAAGTCCTGCCCGATAAGGGTGTCTCCTGCACAGCAGCTCTCCCACTGTAATCACAGCTAATCTTCACAGCCAATTGGCCTGGAGATCAATTCATCCCAGTGAAACTAACAGCAATAAATTCTCAACTACAAAAAGACTATGCACAAAGCCCACAAGAAGGTGCACCTAGAGTTCCCAGCTCAGGTGACTGGAGAGTCTGAGCTACTGGGCCTATAGGACACCCACCACACAAGGCCACTCTATCAACTCAAGGAGACACAGCAGCTCTACCCAATACATAGAAACAGCCACAGGAAACAAAATGCAGAGACAAAGAAACATGTTACAAATGAAAGCAATGGAGGAAAGCAAACTACTGGATACACATTTGTTTCTTCCCAATTATACATTGATTCATTTGGCTATAGTTTTATATAAAGTATGCTGCATGTTATTTTTGTTACTTGATCAATAATAAAGTGTGATGGTGATGCCCCATCACACTTCTGTTGCTGCCACTGCCAGCAGTGCAAGCCTTGGTCAGCCCTGGATACCTGAGCCTCAGGCATCCCTGGGTGGCTGAGCAGCCACCATCCAAGGCTTGCCTGCACCTTGGGCCAGCCCTAGGTGGCTGGGAGCTGAAGGGACTGGGGAACTCTGGAGGCAGGCACCTTGTTGTACTCCTGTTGCCCCATGAGGACTGGGCACCACCATCTTGTGGCTGTGGGTGCTGCCATTTTTGAGGGTGTGACAGTCAATTAACATATCCCCACCTTATTGGCTGTGGGCACCGCCATCCTTGAGGGTGAGCAGTCAATTAGCATATTCCCTCCTTATTGGCTGTGGGCACCGCCATATTTGCAATAGCATGAGGGTCCATTAGCATATTCATTCTTTATTAGATAGGATTAGTTGCCTGGTGCATAAAATTCGTGTACATTGAAAAGGAATTAATGAAAGGAAATATTTTAATATTGCTATTTGCCCTTTCTCTATAGTAAAAGTGTGAGAAATAAAAGGAAATGAGTTCAATGTATATAAAATAATACATAATTTTATAAATAAATAAAGAATAACAAAATGATATAACAACAAACTAATGATATCAAAACAACATTGATGCAAACAATGACTGATAGAGTGATTACACTTATTCTAATATCTCCCTGTATACCACATTAAGAGTGAGAACATTTTCAGAGTCCTTGACTAATTTCCCTTGGGATAAAGTATTTACAACTTTAACTTTACTGTCACATGCTCTTCAACTTGAGAGAAAGCAACATATAACTGACCATGTGTGAAAACTGGTTCAGGTAGGAATATTCCTACTCTGTTTAGAGTTTGTCCTTTTGATTTATTAATAGTCATTGCAAATGCTGGCGTCACAGGAAACTGTCATAAAATTACTTTAAATGGGAGGCCAGTGTCAAATGGGGACAGATCAATTCTTGAAATCAGAACTTCTTCCTCTGCAGATCCTGTTAATACTTCAGCTTTAATATTAGGTCATAATCTTTTGATAATAAATCCAGTATTATTGCAAAGACCCCATTTACTATTAAGATCTCTCAATAGCATGATGATTGCTATTCAATAATAGTTTATGACATGGCATTCCTGAAGGAGTAATACTATTAAGAATTTTGATGGGAAAATTTTCCTTTTCAGCATCATCTGTTGAGTCAATGGAATCATCACTCAAATATGTGTGAACATATCCATTAAGTATATACAAAATTTCTTCATTGAATTTTGGAACATGCTCATTTTTGGACAAAGAATTGCATGTTTAGATATATTTTTAATAGTATCTACAGATATATATTTCCAAAGGTGGCTTCAATAATAGATCCGTTACAAATCATTTCATGGGGGATTTCAATACTATCCATTCCTAAATGAAAACTGCTATCAAGTTTGCCATCTCCAAGTTTACTAACCGTTCACTATAAGCAGAATCCTCTGATATCATATTTATTTTAAGAGAGAACTTTCTGAAATATCCCCAAACATCACAGTACTTTAAACTCTTTGTGCTATGGCCGATCACATAGCATGCGGTACAATACTGAGACATTGTTGAAAATCCTCTCTGAGAAGGAGAACTTTCCCACCAAATGTAACAATCAAATTCATAATTTCTGTTAGTAATATGTCTATGGTGTTTATTGCATGACTGGATGCCATGGTGCATTCATCAATAATAAGAAGTTGGGCCTTTTTAATGGTTTTAACAACTTCTTTATATTGAGTCTAGAAATTGAAGTTTCATTTAATGGAATTGGTAATTTATATTAGAATGAAAGGTTCTTCCACCAAGAAGGAAATTTGCAGCAATTTCTGTAGATGCTGTGGGTAAAACATACCCCCATTACCTCTAATATAATGTATTAAAACTTTATACAGATATGTTTTTCCACTATCACCTGGACCATCTGAGAAAAAGCATTTGGGGTATACAGTTTGATCTTTGATGGCTGAAGTTATAGTCTGAAAAGCTGCTGACTGTTCATCATTCAGAGAATTAATCAAAACCTCTGCCTGTTGTTGCTCATACAATTCATTACATATATTTACATTAATTAATAAAGGATAGTCTGGAAGTTTGAAATGTGAACATTTCATTCCATGCAATGTGAATACCTCCTGAATTTCACAGTTTACATAGCCACCTTCTCTTCAGTGTAATTTCCAACAGAAATCTTCAATAAAATTAGATTTATTCTCATCCCATAATTTGTCTTCAGCAAAAGGACACACAAACACACATAAGCATGCAAAAAGTTGCTGTAGTTGTTTGGGCATATTAAGGGTGATTGCATCGCTAATCATATCTTTCTAGATAGTATCATCAAGTAATAATCCTTAGTGTTTAGCAGATTCATGAAATGTACATAAGTTACACCTCCTACAGTTCACAGATCCTCAAAACTTATCACATATCTTACCGGCAGAAGCAAAAGTCGAAGGTAATATCATTGTGGCTCTCTAAAGCTCACAGTGAAGTCTACCTAATACTTTTTTCCAACCCTTTTGGTATTTTGTTCACAAATAATTATTAAATACATAATGCTTTGGAATCCCCCAATAATAATAATTATGTGCATCAAAGTCTTCTCTATTCAATAAGAACCAAGCCATCAAAGTTGTCTTTTTGCCCTATCTAAAACTTCAGCAAAATCATCGGCATGAAAATACAAATTCTGATCATTTGGCAAATGAACAGCTAATCTTGTGATTGCATGAGATTGGTCATGCATTCGCATTCCAAAAAGTCTCCAAACAGCCTCAGGAGTGCTCACATACCTGTACTTCATCATGATTGATAATATTTTTTCAGAAATTTGCATATTTGCACAATAATGCCCTTTATAGATGTATTTAAATAGATATTTGACACTTTTAATTGATGCACAGACTTTAACATTTATATGACAGTTATATTTGAGGCACAAATACGGGTTATAAGGGACAATCCAAGTATTATCAACAATCTTATTCCCAATAGAAATAGTATTACCAGATCTTGTGTTGTGTTTGGGATATCCATTAATATTTCCAATGGTCGCATTTTGAAATTCTTTTGCATATCCCTTTGAACATTTTCCATACATGGACTATTTGGATTTTGTATTCCACATGGTCCATGTACCCTATTTGATGTGAGCATGAGGCAGTCTGAGTTTCTGAAATTCAATAACATGAATCTTAGCTATTACTTTGCCAAATAAATGGAATTTACATATATCATTTAAAAGAGCATTCAGCTTAATATTAAAAACTCTGGCTACCAAGTAAGGTCTGTTTTCAACTTTTTTCCAGCGTTGTAAATTGTTTGTAATATTTTCCCATTTGGGATTGCAGGTCATGATTATAAATAAATCAGTCTTGCCATACTTCATTACAATTGCATAGCATCCTAATATTGCTACTGCATATTGCTGGGACTACCCTCAAAAGATGATGGAAGTATTATCACTTTACCAATCAGCACATTGTCATTTTCAGATCTAGATGTGAGATAATCCATCAAAACACTATATTTTTCAATTCTCAACTTAGATTGGTTTGCTTTAATGAAATTTATCTGATTGGCCTCCATTTTTGAATACGAATCCACAATAAACTGTTGAGTTTACTTTCCTGCATTTAAAATAGAATTGAACGTGTCCTTCACAGAGATGAAATCTGTAATACTGCATTTGTGTGACTCGTGTCCTTACATTTTGTCTAGTATTATTGTCAACTACACAGTTGTCTCTAAGTCTTAATGGAATATCGGTTCCCCAGCCTTTTTCACCAGGTGGAAAAAAATAGGTTATGTCATTGCATCTAATATAGGAAATAGGATACTGACTTGTTTCATTTTAGTGGCACTTGGATTATTAGGATCTGGTTTACAATGAATGAGCAGGTCCCTTTCAAAAGGAGGTTCTCCATCTTCATTTCTGAATATGACAACAACCTCGGTTACACAGGGAGAATTACATCTACTTGGGTCACTGTTACGATTGTATTTAATTGCCATAGTTATTTCCTTGGGAACAATACCTTTTGCTGTTCTTCAGATTGGGCATCCTTTTCTACCTCATGTAACATCTTGTATGATTTTGTTAATTCACTTATTCATGCATGAGGTTATTGATGTTGATCATGAGTCTTTCTGAACAGCCCTGGTTTTCTGGCATTGCTAATCTTTTACTTGTAGCTTCAACTGTATCCAAAATATAGAGTTGAGCAAACTTCTGAGAAACACCATCTGAAGGATGTAAAGTCCCAGTACGGTGATAAACTTGTCCGTGTATTCTAAAACAGCATGGCCTGTACCCTGATGGCGATGCAAAAGCAAAGAAACAATTTATGGATAGAATATTTTCAATGAATTTTTTACTGTCAGAATCTTTGTCATTAATCTTTTTAAATATGCTGAGTAATCTGGAAAATGTATATCATTTGGACAGAATTTCCCTTTACTATAACATCAAGTAAATTTCCCATCGGATGGTTTTTCACTAGAGAAATTTAGTGATAAGCAAAATTCACATCTAACAGTCATCCCATCACAACTATGTTCGAGAATTGCATCCTCATGTATTCCATTTCTTCTGAGAAGGCAATTCCTACCAATATTGCTAGTACATGTTGATGACTGTTCTCTAGACATGTTCTGTCTTCGCCACCACCTTCTTTCAACTTCAAAGGCACGTTGGTCTTTAAACATTTTCTGTTGATGATGCCGGTGTTTTTTAGCTTCATAGTGACATTTTCCCAATATCTGCTCTTCAGATATATTCTGTCGCAGGCGCCGCCTTCTTTCAAGATCAGACGCACGTTACTCTTCAGACATTTTCAGTCGATAACGTAGGCATCTTTCTGCTGCAGAGCTACATTGTATTTACAGTTTTAATTTGGACATAGTCCCACCTCTCTACTGCCAAGATCTCAGATACAGGTGACTGAGAGTCCTGGCTGTCAGACCTGTGAGAGCTGTGTGATCTACTGCTGATTCTGTGAGGGTGAGACTTTCCCCTACCTGTTGTCAGTTTCCATAGCTGGAAAGAGGAAGCTGGGGCTCCAGAGGGAGTGATGCCCTCTAAGCCACCAGCTTTCTCGCTCTGCTGGACCCCAAGGATGGGCCTTGGAGGGCGCTGGGGTGGCCCACTCCACCTTCTCAGGTACTCAGTCAGGGCCCAGACCCTGAGGGTGGCATCTCACACTGCACGACCCATCTGCATATTCAAATGTATCTGCCACCTTTGTTGGGTTAATTTGCATATCACTCCTGATTAGATGGTGGGCATAGTGGAGATATAGTCAATTAGCATCTTTCTCTTTTATTAGTGTAGATTGTGCATATATGGGTCTATATGCAAAGAGTGTTAGAATTTGCTGGTATGGATTTTTACTTATATGAAAAATGTAGAATATCCTTGCATTTTGAGTTGCTTCCTTCTATCATCATTTTCTCAGTTCTTATATCACATATGCCTCTTCATCTGACATTAAATATGCTTCGGCAAACTGGATTCTGTTAAGCAACATTTATAAATACCATTCTGTTTGCAAAACAATTATGAGCAAGGACTTTAAATATAGCATGTACATATTTTTCAAAGAAAAATAAATATTGAACAACCTTTTCTTAATTGTATGTAAGGATGATGCTGGTTTCTTGATTGAAAAAAAAATTCAAATACAAATTTTATTGCTTTCAAAACTTTATACAAGTATACAGTTAAAACTTTTCAGCAAGCCATTGGAAACATTACTCTAAAAAGAGACTATTAGTTGCTTGGTTGTGTGTGTGTTTGAGGGGGAGAAGGAGCTCTATTTTATTTTTTCCTTTTTTTTATATTTTTGTATTGATGTATTGCATATGTATATATCTTCCCATTGCCCCCCAAACCCACTCCCATACATGCCCTCACCCCCAGTGTCTTGCATCCATTGGTTATGCTTATATGCATGCATACAAGTCCTTCGATTGATCTCTTATCTACCCCAGCTCTCCCTAACCTTCTTGCTGTAATTTGACATTCTGTTCGATACTTTACTGCTTTTGTATTTATATTTTTATTCATAATTTTATAATGTTCTTTATTATCTATAAATGAGTGAAATCATGTGGTATTTTTCTTTCATTAACTGGCTTATTTCACTTAGCATAATGCTCTCCAGTTCCATCCAGGTTGCTGCAAATGGTAAGAATTTCTTCTTTTTTATGGCATCATAGTATTCCATTGTGTAAATGTATCATAGTTTTCTGATCCAGTCATCTGCTGATGGGCACCTAGGATGCTTCCATATCTTAACTATTGTAAATTGTGCTGCAATGAACATAGGGGTGCATAAATCCTTTCCGATTGGTGTTTCTAGTTTCTTAAGATATATTCCTAGAAGTGGGATTACTGGGTCAAATGTGTGTTCCATTTTTAGTTTCTTGAGGAATCTCCATACTGTTTTCCACAATGGTTGCACCAATCTGCATTCCCACCAGCAGTGCATGAGGGTTCTTTTTCCTCCTCATCCTCGCCAACACTTGTTGTTTGTTGATTTGTTGATGATAACCATTCTGACAGGTGTGAGATCATACTGCATTGTGGTTTTGATTTGCATCTCTCAGATAATTAGTGAGTTTGAGCATGTTTTCAAATGTCTGCTGGCCTTCTGTCTTCTTTTGAAAGATTCTATTTGGATCATTTATCTTCCTTTTATTAAGTTGTATAAGATGCCTGTAGATGTTGGAGATTAAACCTTTATCAGTGATAATATTTGCAAATATGTTCTCCCATATAGTGGTCTTTTTTGTTGTTTTGTTGATGGTTTCTTTTCCTGTGAAAAAACTTTTTATTTTGATATAGTCCCATTTGTTTATTTTCTCCTTCACTTTCATTGCCATAGGAGCAGTATCAGTCAAGAAGTTCTTTCCGCATATGTCTGAGATTTTGATGCCTGTTGATTCCTCTAGAATTTTTATGGTTTGCATCTTATGTTTAAGTCCTGTATTAATTTTGAGTTTATTTTTGTGTATGGTGTAAGTTGGTGGTCTAGTTTCATTTTTTTTTTTTTGCTTATATCTGTCCAATTTTCCCAACATCATTTTTTGAAGAGACTATCTTGACTCCATTGTAGGTTCATGCCTCCTTTGTGAAATATTAATTGAGCATAGTGGTTTGGGTGGATATCTGGATTCTCTATTCTATTCCATTGGTCTATATTTCTGTTTTTGTGCCAGTACCATGAAGTTTTGAGAGCAGTGGCTTTATACTTTAGCTTGAAATCTGGTATTGAGATCCCATCTACTTTATTCTTCTTTCTCATAATTGCTGTGGCTATTCAGGTGTTTTTTTTTTTATTTCAGATGAATTTTTGGAGAGTTTTTTATAGGTCTGTGAACCATGCAATTGGTATTTTAATAGGGAGTGCATTGAATCTATAGATTACTTTGGATAGTATGGATATTTTAATGATGTTGATTCTACCAATCCATGAACATGGTATGTTCATCCATCTGTTTACATCTTCCCCTATTTCTTTTTTCAGTGTCCTGTAGTTTTCTGCATATAAGTATTTTACCTCCTTTGTAAAGTTTATTCTTCAGTATCTTAATTTTTTTGGTGTGATGGTAAATGAGATTGCTTTTTGTAGTCTCTCTTTCTGTAATCTTACTATTGATGTATAGAAATGCCATAGATTTCTTGGCATTAATTTGGTATCCTGCTGCATTTAGTAAGTCTATTAGTTTTTTGATGGAGTCTTTAGGTTTTTTTTTATGTACAGTATCATGTCATCTGCAAATAAGGAGAGCTTTACTTCTTATTTTCCAATTTGGATGCCTTTTATTTCTCCTTTTTGTCTAATTGCAATGGCTAATATTTCCAGTACTATGTCGAACAGGAGTGGTGAGAATGGGCATCCCTATCTTGTTCCTGTTTTTAGGTGAAATGATTTAGTTTTCACTCATTGAGTATGACGTTGGCTGTGGGTTTATCATATATAGCTTTTATTGTGTTGAGGTATGATCCTTCTATTCCCACCTTGTTGAGAGTTTTTATCAAGAAAGAATGTTGGATTTTGTCAAATGCTTTTTTTGCATCAATTGATATGACTATGTGATTTTTATCTCTCATTTTGTTTCTGTGATATATCACATTTATTGATTTGCAAATATTGTACCATTCTTGCATTCCTGGGATAAATGCTACTTGGTCATGGTGTATGATCTTTCTGATGTAGGTTATGTGTTTTTTTGAGTATTTCTCTTATGCCTATGAATTTTTAAAAATTCATATGTGTTTATGTGATCAATTTGAATTAACTATGTAATTAGTGGAGTAAGACAGACTTTATTTTTCTATTTCATTTTCCTTGACTAGTCACCTAGGATGGCTTGATTCTAAAGTTGCAACACTGCTTTTTCTTTTCCGAGTCAAAGGTATAGACCCATATCCTGATAAAATTCAATAGAATGAATTTCAATCTTTCCAAAGGCTTATGAAGAATTCTTGCTATAGCCAAGTCTTCAACCGAGGTATCTACCCTTGACCAGAATCGAACCCAGAATCCTTCAGTCCACAGGCCAACATTCTATCCACTGAGCCAAATTAGCTAGGGCTAATATATGTTTTTGAGTGATTGCAAATGTTTTTATATTTTATTCTAGAAGATTGTCCTATTCTCCGAAATTACAAATTACATCTGCTTCTGGCAAATCCTTCAAAATATAAAGTAAAAACAAACAAACAAACAAACAAGTGGTTCCTAAATAAAAAATAACCATTTAAAAATATCTTTTACATGCATTTTTATTTCTTCACTTTGTACATATAAGTACTTTTAAAAAACAATGTTCAAATTTTCTTCTACTATAAGGCAACTTTTCCTATTTTGTATCTTCAATGCTTTTTAAAACATCATTAAGTATTTATTCTTTGGAATTCTGACATGTTTTTAAAATTTTTGTCACCTGCTTTTGCATTTTAAGAAACAATCATGCTTTTTCAGTGATGTGTAAAGACATGAATTGAGGTCACACCTCCTCAGCAGACAAGGACTTTTCAAAATGTTGAGTTTATCTTCAATATCGTTCACTTGGTTTTGGTTCTCATCTGTTTGTGGAAAGTCTGACCTCCTAGCAGAAGTGATAACCTTTTTTTTTATCTTGGCTGGGTGGTTCCACATCTCTACAGGGTATAAGCAAGAGACAAACACTCATAGACCCAATACTTAATCCTTCAGTTCCCTTTCTTATTCGGAGGATATCAAGATCAAACCTACAACTTCCTAGACTTGACTTTCCAACAGCTGCTGGCTGTTCTGCCTCTCTACTGGGCAACTCATACATCTGGGCCCTACTTTTGTCCAGAGCTCCAGGTGGGTCTCTGGTGGAGGCACTGAGCTCAGCCTTGGGGCCCAGCCATGCTCCCACAGAATGGACCATTCCAAACTAAGTCTGTTCAAAGTTTTGGGGCTTTTTCTAGAGATTTCCTCATGATGGCAGTGTTGTCCCAGAAATGCAACTTAACACTGCCCTTGTGCCCATTTCTCCCGCCCCTTTTGTGTGAAAAAAAAAAAATGCTGCTAAGAAACAATAGTGATAGAAAATATGGCTACTTTGATTCTTGTCCAGTTGGAAGAAACCTGCTCACACTATTCTTATTTTGCTTTTGGTTTCCATCTGCAATTAAACTAGGGCTTAAAGCTATTTCTTAAGGCATCTATCTTTTTGGTTTAAGAACTCAATTTCCACTTACTTAGTCTTTGCAATTCCATTTTTTCTTGACACAGCATGATATCTCCAGTGTTTCCTTTTCCTAACAAATTGTCCTGGGATATGGAGAGTGGGAAAGGGGAGTAAAGGAAATGGTTGCATCTAAGGACCTAAAGAAGAGCAAATCTAGAACCAGCACACAATAGTTCTTAACCTTTCTCACTTCTCAGATTCCCTGGGAGACCTCTTCCATTTTCTGGCCTGGGCACTAGATCTTGGTGTATTTAGGAAGAAGAAACTCTTTGTCTGGGAACCTAAATGTCTAGAGAGTTCTCAAGTCTGCATGCTTTACCAAGTCTACCTGGAATAATACACATACACAAATATGTATAAATTTCAGTCAGAGGGGGGCATAATTAAGCCACACGTTTTCATCATTTAACATTGGAACACAAGCACATCCTTAAATCATTTTAGGATCTTCAGTGATTTCCTATGATTTTATTGTGTGTCACTGATTATGTGTTCAGGATCAATCATATAGCATTTTCTCATAAGTAATTAAGACAGGGTGCCTGCAAAGGATTCAGAAAATAGCCATGTGCTGATCAAGAAAAAAGCACCATCATAAACAGTACCTGTGAGTACCACTGATAAACTTGGGATTATGTTTTAACAGAAACATACAAACTCAGTTTCTAAAACTATTTTAATATACACATGCTAACATATATATTTAGCTTCACACATAACAAGTTTGCATAAAAATGAAATTTATTTGTATGTAATGGTTTGGAACATATTTGCATGAAAATTTTGCAAGACCTCATTGTCAATAGGCAAAGCATTATCAAATAATATTTTAAAAACAAATGTATTTATTTTTTCTTTAGGGGAAGGAGGAGAGAGAGAGAGAGAGAGAGAGAGAGAGAGAGAGAGAGAGAGAGAAATATTATTGTGAAAGAGAAACGTTGATTGGCTGCCTTCTATAACATGTAACGTGGTGCATGGGACAATGCTCCAACCGAGGCAGACTGGATAGGGCTCAAAGAACTTCTTGATTGCCACATTCACTAAAAATATTAGGATCTCAATGAAGAAAGTTTCAGTTCATAAGATATTATTTAACAACTAGAAATATAATGCCTCTGATTCCACCCCTTGGGTACCATGATTTGAAGGTCTAAATTTTCTCATCTTTGTCCTAATAATATATATACACTCATATGTGTATATTATATATATATATATATATATATATATATATATATATATATTCTTAAACAAATATTGAAGCAAAACTACATGCATATATCTCAGAAGACAGTTTTTCTCCTTTTTCAAATATTTAAGCTAAACTTTAATCTTAATATTTATTATTAAAAATATAATAATAGATTACATTATTGTATAAATAAAGTTTGTATCTTATATCACTCTAACATTATGATCCAGGTGTGTATTCTATTAAAGCTTCAAGGTGAAAGCATTCTTAATTTTTATAGTCATCAATAATCTTTCATCAGTATTTCCCTATATAATGATTTACTAAAAATTAATTCTTTCTAATATTTCAGGAGAATGATAAACTGTCCAAGAAACAGATGTGAAAATGAAGCGTGTTCCAAAAAATGTATAAACACTTTAACAGCTGATAGCTCAATTTTGAAAATGAAATGTATTTTAATAAACACTTTCTTTATAATTATTCAAAGTATGCATATATATTTTCTGGTATATGCCATATTATCCAAATCATGATATATATATAAATCTCATTTTAATGTAACTTATTTTTGTGTATGAAGTTAAGTATCAGTTTGTTTAAGTATCTACATGCATACATATGCACATACACATATATACACATGCACATACACACAGGCATACACACATGCATACATTGACACGGAGGGGAAAGTTTGGGTGAATTTTATAGAGTTTTTATTACAATAATCACAATGGTTAAAAATATACACTTTTTACACAAATGTGCACATATAGGTGGATATATTCGAATGTACTAATATGTATGTTTGTTTCTCTTTAAACATAATCAAATGCATATTGAAGGTAGTTTTAAACAAAATCTTTATAATTACCTTATATAATTTTCATTTTATATATGTGTATACATATGACATTATCTATAATAAAAAAGAGTAATATGCAAATCTACTGAACAGCAGAATGACTGTCCGGATGACCATGTTATGATACACACTGGCACCAGGCCAGTCAAGCCCGGTGTGATGTGAATGGTGGGGGGAGGGCCCGCCATCGCCCCACAATCACCCCACAGAGGGAGGCCCATGCCAGTTAATGACCCACAGGTAGAAAACTGCTAGCAGCGTCACCTAAGACCATTGGAAAACACAGATATTTATATTAAGATTCATTAACAGCATCAAAATTATAGTTATGAAGTAGCAACAAAAATAATTTTATGGTTGGGGGTCACCACAACATGAGAAACTGTATTAAAGGGTCTTGGCATTAGAAAGGTTGAGAACCACTGTCCTATAGGAAGATATATACAAAATAAATGTCTGCTGTGCCTGTTCAGATTTTGAGAAATTACAAGGCCAAAATGATGGTAGTTTAATTTCAACAAGTATAATTTTTTTTAAATGTCATTCTCACTTATACACTATACTAATAACTTTTAAAAAATAAAATTCAAATTTATTCATACCCCCAGTGTGCACATGTGTTTTCTGTACTTAGCAGCTAGAGTACTTCCCACATTTAATTAAATATTCTTTGAAATACTGATTAGTTTTTAAGAGTAGCCTCGTATGCTTGGAATTTCTCAATAGTAGACATGGTTCTTAACAATAAGTCTAGATACAGCAGCCATTTATAAAGAAGTGCAAGGAAGTCACAAGTAATGCAAGCTCAAACAGACAAAAATTTGTGAAATATAGTTGTGTCTTCAATCCTCCTGTTGTGCATGCTTGGAGATAGATTTCATAGGTCTCATGTGGTCAACATACCAAGTTTTCACCAATAATTTCATCTGGATTTGCTATTGAATTACAAGTGGTACCTCGAGATACGAGTTTAATTCGTTCCGTAACCTTGAGGCGTGGGAAACTATTAAACTATGAGATGCTCGAGTCTCGGTAAACTGGTGGGTCCTGTGCAGCCGGCTGATCCGCGCGATTACTCCTATCTCAAATGTTGCTCGTATTTCAAAGCAAAAATTGCTCCCTCAATAGCTCATATCTCAAATATCTCGTATGTTAGGGCACTCGTATCTCGAGGTACCACTGTATAATGTAAATATTGTGAAGAATCTTGTAAAATACACGAATCTCTGACAGACATATGGAAACACTTTATCCCAAATCACCTATCCCAGTGGTCGGCAAACTGCGGCTCGTGAGCCACATGCGGCTCTCGAGCTGTGGTTTGCCGCTCGGTTGACTAATGAGTTTGCTGGCCACTGACCTATCCCAAAGAAACCACTATAGACAGCTTAATGGGATCATGCGTTAAAATGTGGTAAAAATAATGTATAATCATTTATGTGAGCTGGTAGTATTTAACTAAATAAATAGAGCCTGAAGATTAATGATAAACTTCCTTTGCTCATGATGTGCTTGAAACACCAAAAGATTCACCCACAGATAAACACACCATTATTTATTTTCTTCATTTATATCCTGACTAAGGGCCCAGTGTACAAAATTCATGCACTGGGGAAGAGGGGTTGTCTCTCAGCCCGGCCTGCGCCCTCTCAAAATCCAGGACACCTTGGGGGATGTCAGGCCTAAACCGGCAGTCAGACATCCCTCTCACAATCCAGGACACTACATGCATCAGTGACCATACTTTTCATACATGTGAAAGGCATCTTGCTTTAGTATGAGCAGCTACATATTTTTGCCCTGATATAAAAAGTAGTACATAACATGATCCATCTGAGGCAGTAGTACCATTTTCCCCATCGTATGGGTAGAAAAACTGAAGCAGAGAGAAGTTAAGTAACTGGCTTTGTCACACAGTTATAAGTGTCAGAATCAGGGCTGACCACAAATGTGCATGTCATCACTGCATCATCCTGTTTTTTTCAGTGTTAGAGTAGCCTTGCCAGGTTTTAATTTTTAAATGTAAGAGACTGTTCCCAATATATAGGAATGCATGTTCATCCTCATGTAGAATAAACAGAATGTGAACAGTTTGGAGATTCTTCTGATAAATTAGGATTAAGCAGCCACAGATCTCTTTTTCAAATACTGCAGAAGCCACCTTCCTTGTTTAACTGTACGGGATGTAGCTGTTTATAAACTATGACATAGTCACTCGCAATCCAGGACCTCTTAGGGGATGTCTGACTGCCAGTTTATAGGTTAGAAAAAAATCCTTGTGAGAGAAACAAAACAAAACAAAACAAAACAGAGGCCACTCCAGCAAGAGTGGGTTCTGAGGAACTAGGGTTAACTTTCTGTGAGAAGATTCACCAAGCTGGGAAGAGGGGAGGAAGGAGAGTGTGTGTGTGTGTAGATTGTGTGTGTGTGAGAGAGAGAGAGGGGGGGGGGAGAAAGAGAGAGAGAGAGAGACCCCCTCAAAGACTCCAGACTCTTTTATTCTAAAGCACAAAACTGCTCTCTCCACATTTATCGCATGTCTAAATACAAACCATCATGCACTTCAAGCAGCTTGTATTAGGGAAGGAGAGTGCATGCAGCCTTAAAGCAAAGAGTGGGGTGTCCGAAGTGAGTAACTCCTTTTGTTCCTTCAGCTGAAGCTTCCTCGGGGGCCTGCCTCTTTGCAAATCTACATTTATCTCTCAGAATATGGGACATTAGGGAACGCAGCATTATCCTGGGAGGGGAAGGTCACAGGGACTACACCCCTGATACTCCCTCCTAGTTTCATTTCCTCACCCTCCCGGATGGCTTTCCACCCCACCACTGATCCATTTAATGGGGGCAGAGGTCTGCAGCTGGACGTCTCCAGGACAAGGGCATGCAGAGGGCTGGGTGGCCCAGCTCTGTGGCCCTGCATCCACCCCCCAACCCAGCCAGCCTCCTGCTTTCGGTCAGTGGCCCTGGGTGTTCCACCCCACCATGCACCAGATTCAATCCGACGAGGTGTGGGGAGAGATTGGGCGGCTCCATGGCAGCTTCAGAGGCTAGTGCCTTTGAATTGACAGCAGTTGGGGGTGTGGGTGGGGGAGAAAAGCCTTCCCAGAAAGAGGTTTTTAAAAAACCTCAGGAGCCGAGACCAGTTTGGCTCAGTGGATAGAGTGTTGGCCTGCGGAATGAAAGGTCCCAGGTTCGATTCCAGTTTGGGGCATGCACCTTGGTTGCGGGCACATATCCAGTGTGGGGCATGCAGGAGGCGGCTGATCCATGTCTCTCTCTCATCGATGTTTCTGACTTTCTATCCCTCTCCCTTCCTCTCTGTAAAAAATCAATAAAAATATATATTTAAAAAAAAACACACACGCAAAAAAAACTCAGGAAACCACTGGGGTTAAACAGCACAACTGGGCTCAGTGAGAGCCAAACCATCTTCCCTCTTGGACCTGCCCCTTTTCAAGCCTTGGTGGCCAGCAGTCCAAGGGCCCTTCCAGACCCTCCTCCACCCTGCCACCCCCGTCCTGTACACCTTGGGACAGGGTGCTGCCGCCCAGGCACTGTTTGCCAGTACATGTACACTATCCCAAACTCCCGAACCCCAGGGCTTGCTTCTGATGCCCTCGAGGTGTCTCCCTCAACCCCAGGCTTGCCCACTGCTTCCGGCCACCTCCCAGCTGCGGCCCACAGTCACATCCCTGAGGCCAGCGGTCCTGTGGGTCTGCCCGCCTTTCCCTCCTCCGCTCACTGTGCCCGAGCACTGGCACAGCTCCGTGGGCTACGCAGTGTAGCGAACACGTGCCCAACCTCAAGAATGGTTCCCAGTGCCTTTGACTGAAGTTAAACCAGGGCGCAGTCTTCCTCTGGGAACTCAGTCCTGGGGTGCTACCTTCCCCCTCTAAATTCAGATCTCACGTAATTTGCACCCAAGAAAGCCCGCTCCCCGGAGGAAGAGACCCACTGAAGAGACTCCTGAGGCAGTGTGCGGCAGGCTTCTCTCCACTCGTGCACAGAATGTCTTGTTTGCAAACAACATTCAAGCCCACTGGGCACACAGGCTCAACGGGGAGACACTTGCAGCCACTGAAACAGTGGTTCCTATCTTTTCCCCTTTGCTTACAGAAAAAGAGATTCCAATCCTCTCCCTAACTCCCATGTAGCCATGCGCCCCAAACTCCCTCCCATGTACCTTCTCCTGAACACTGGCCCTCCAGTGTCCTCGATGCTTCTGCCCACTAGGAGAGGTAGTGTGCTCTAAGTTCATATATTTGGATGGTTAAGAAAAAAACAGGCTGAAATTGGACTTGCATGAAACCAGTCCATGGTAACCACGTGCTTTACAGGAGCAGCTAAAGAACCCAAGTTCTTGATACCTGCGCAATCCAGGCCCTCTGAGGGATGCGGCAGTGCACGAAGCAGCAGGGGGCCAGAGAGGAACTCGAAACAGGTCGGGGTCTATGCCACTCACACTCATCCTGACAGCCGCACCCGCCGCTGCAGCTTGGCAGTGCTGCTGCGGACCGGGCTCCCACCACTGCAGCTGTGCTAGCCAGCCAGGAGCCCGGCTTCTGGCTGAGCTGAGTTCCCCTATGTGAGTGCACTGACCACCAGGGGGCAGCTCCTGTACTGAGCATCTGCCCCTTGGTAGTCAGTTGTCCTGGTCATTCCCGTCATTCTGCCGTAGAGGTTGCTATATATATATATATATATATATATATATATATATATATATAATAAGTGGAATTTTGTGTTATTGTTTCTTTTCTTTATTAAGAATTTACTTATATATGAGTTTGTTTAATAATTAACGTTGAAAGTATTATCATTGTTCCCCCTTCACACACACCCCCACTGACACCTTCCCCCCACCCCAGGCCTTCAGCACCCTATTGTCTGTGTCCATGGGTTATGCACATATGCATACAGGTTCTTTCCTCGATTGTCTCCCACCCACCCACACATGCTCCCCTGCCTTCCCTCTGAGATTCCACACTCTGTTCCATTCTTTGAGTCTCTGGATCTACTCTGTTCATCAGTTTATTTTGTTGCTTAAATTCCACATATGAGATCATGTGATACTTGTCTTTCTTTGACTGACTTATTTCACTTAGCATCATACTCTCCAGGTTCTTCCATGCTGTCTCAAAGAGTAAGAGATTCTTCTTTCTTACTGCTGCATATTATTCCATAGTATAAACATACCGAATATTTTTTTATCCACTCATCTACGATGGGCATATGATCTATCTCCAGATCTTAGCTATTGTAAATTGTGCTGCTTTGAACATAAGAGTGCATACATTCTTTTTGATTGGTGCTTCGGGTTTTTTAGGATATATTCCTAGAAGTGGGAAACCCAAATTCCAATTATAAAGCATGTGTTATCGTTTCTTCATTCAGCATTGAATAAAGGTTACTCATAAAATTTCTTTGTTGTTGATAACATTGTGATGGTTATATATGCATCTGATAAATAAATGATAAACTGAGCAATTAGTTTTAAAAAGAGAATATTTTGTCTGGCTGGTGTGGCTCAGTGATTTGAGTGTTGACCCATGAACCAGTAGATCACATTTGGATTCCTGGTCAGGGCATATGTCTGAGTTGTGGGATCTCTCCCAAGTAGGGGTTGTGTAAGGGGTAGCCAATAAATGATTCTCTCTCACCATTCATGTTTCTATCTCTCTCTACTTTTCCCTTCCTCTCTGAAATCAATTGAAAATAATAATAATTAAAAAATAGGATAAGATATAGTATAGACGATTTAGGAAAGAGGTTATAAGGATGAGGTGAATTTAAGGCATTTGTCAGTGAAGGGATGTGATAATGAAAAGCTATGAAGTGTCAGAAAAGAGGAATGGGCCAGTGATGGAATAATGGTTGAGGAAAACTAGTTTGCAATTTTATGTGTTAATTTTAAAAAGTGATTTTTACAGAGATTATAAGGTCATGGCTCTTTTGGGATTTTTGTTTTGGAGATGTGGTAAGGGTCAGGCATGCCTGTTCCTCACATTACTTAATTTTTAAAACTAGTTGATTTTATTTATAGTAAGTAATGATATGTGAGACTAGAATGAAGTCAGCATCAAATATACAATAATATATTATTTTTGTTACATTACTTGGTAATTTTGGAAATTGGGAATTTACATAGGACATAGAATAACACGGTTATCAGGGATGACAGGAAAATTAGGAAGACTGAGTGGCAGATGTGATGTAAGGGCTAGTGATGGATGAGGATCTTGTATAATGAGGATCACAGAGGTCCTTTTGGGGGGTTGTTTGTTTATATAAAGTAGTGGTTTTACTTGAATGCAAGGATTATATAGTTGCTCTCAATGAATGAGGATTGGAGGTTTCTGTTTATAACATTACTAGTAGTAAAAAAAAAAAGAGTGATTTTAAATAAAATGATAGGCCTAGACATTTTGGCTCACTGGATATCAGTCCACAGATTGAATGGTCCCAGGTCCGATTCTGGTCAAGGACACATACCTGGGTTTTGGGCTCAGTCCCTGGCCCTGGGAAGGGCATGTGTAGAAGGCAGCCAATCAATGTTTCTGTCTCACATCGGTGTTTCTCTTTCTGTATCTACCCCTTCCTTCCACTCTCTAAAAAAATCAGTGGAAAAATATCCTTGGGTTATTATTTTAAAAAAGATTAATAATTAGGGATAGATTCAAAATAAAAAAATATTTCTTTCTCATATTAACTTGCTAATTACCCAAACTTTGGCCTTATTGGGATTAATAGTTGGTGAAAGATAAAGATGGCATCAGAATCAAGAATGAGATAAAATCAAGGATATTGTTTTGAACATTACATAGACATTTAAACTGAAAAGGGGTTTGGTAGAAGTAAGGAATCAAGTGAGTGTTGGTGATCGGTGGATGGTCATGTGTGTCCATTTTTCACATTAGTTGCTCATAAACCAACATTTTTATTATGATGATTATTATATGACTGTTAGAAATTTTGGATGGGATGAATCAGGAATTTTGTGAGAGTTGGGGATGTCTGTTTTCAATATAAATTGAAAGCACAGTCAAACCTTGGTGCTCTAATGTCCTCTATCTTGAACACTTCAGTTCTTGATCAAATTGCTCATGGAAAAATGTCTTGGTTATCTAACAAAACTTTGGTTCTCAAGCAACCATTTCATGCTGATACCTCAGCATGACAAAAGGCATTTCTTAGGTGACAAAGGAGAGAATGCACAAGTATGAGTCAGTTTACCACTAAACCACATGCTGTTAACATTTCAGGAAATTGTTCTATGAATATTCTTGTGGGTGTTTTTGTTGCTGCTTATTTTAATTAAATATATCCAGTAAGTCACCATGAGTCCTAAGAAGTTTAGTAATAGCAAAGTGAAAAGAAAAACTGTGAGAACTATATAGCTTTAAAAATAAATGCAAAGTATGATGGAGTTGTTCTCATGGCATGGTGAAATAAATTATTAGCACAATTTTAAAACATAAGGTGGCCATCAAGAGTGCTGATGTGGCTAAAGGTCTGAAAGTGCTCATGAAACAATTATTACGGGCCATTGAAGAGATAGAAAAGTTGTTATTGACTTAGATAAATGAAAAGCATTTAGCTGATGATAACATTTTGGAGGCAATGATTTGTGAAAAAGTGAAGATGCTGCATACTGACTGACCTCCTGAAAGAGGCTCCTGGAAAGAGTGCTCAAAGGGATTAGTTTAAGGTCAGTAGAGGGCAGTTTGATAAATTTAATAAAAAAGTGTTTACTTATAGATTAAATAGTACATTAGACATGCACTGTATATAAAGAGTTAAAATGGAATCCTTTGGGGGTCTGCAACAGATTAATTCAATTTACATTATTTCTAATGGAGAAAAATGATATGGTTTTTGAACAGATCACTTCTCAAACAGCCTTTCAGAAAGAATGAGGATCAAGAACTGAGGTTCCACTGTACTGATTTTACATAGGATAAGGTGTTCAGTTGGGATAGAGGTCATGGACAGAGACCACATCAGTAGTGGATGAGATGTTGAAGAGGGTTAGGATAAAGAATATACTACAGATGAATACTTACATATTACTTCATTAGAAAAGCAGTGCATGGTACAGACCAAGTGGGTTTTGGGAAGGAGTGATGGGGATAGATGTTCATTTGGCTGTGAAATACAGTGGTACCTTGAGATACGAGTTTAATTCGTTCCATAACCTTGAGGCGTGGGCAACTATGAGAAGCTAGAGTCTCGGTAAACTGGTGGGTCATGTGCAGCCGGCCGATTCTCGCGATTACTCCTATCTCAAATGTTGCTTGTATTTCAAAGCAAAAATCGCTCGCTCAACAGCTCGTATCTCAAAAATCTCGTATGTTAGGGCACTCGTATCTCCAGGTACCACACAGAGATATTTACATACTCTTAGGGATGAAATAAGTATCAGAAATATTTGTTTGTCATATATTAAGTAGCATAAAGCCCTGAATTTACATAAAAGATGGATTTGTTAGAAAGAGATTGTGAAATACATGGAGGATCAGTGATGGTTTGGGTCAGGTTCAGAGATATCTGCATTGCAGTTTACTTGTTTTAAAAGCAAAGCGACCAGTCCAGTAGCAATGAATACATCTACTACTAAGATCTTGGTTTCTTATACCATTAGCCCATAACAGGAACCAGGGCTCTTTAGAGAACTATTTCTTGGACCAGGGCAGGAAATATACAAGATGAACCTTAAGTATCTTGTAGTGCCAGAAAATTTGAAATTACTTCAAAAAATCATATAGATGTTTGTCAAAGGGACAAAGAAGCTAAGAGAAAGACCTCCCGCCGACAAAACTAGAATTTTAGCAAAACATTTTAGTATTGGGTTATAACCTAAAGTATAAAATACATGTATCTATGAAGCCATATTTGAATAAATAAATAAAAGAAAATGGACAAATATCCCATGCGATGCCAAATAATTTATTGGCTATTTCTAGGACCAGGGCAGCTTTCAAGGAGGGAGAGCATAACTCTCTGCTCTTTAAGGTGATCTGTTCGCAGCAACTTTCTTCCAAAAAGTAGAGAGAGAGAGAGAGAGAGAGAGAGAGAGAGAGAGAGAGAGAGAGAGAGAGATGCACTTCACAGTGGAGAAAAATTGCAAATACTACCCAAGCCAGGTGATCAAGGATCAAGGTTAACTTTAACACTAAGTTATATTGACAGTGGGGACAAAAAATGGGCCACATACTAAACCTCACAGGCTTAGGGGAGGCCTGCATGGCAGTTTTACAAGCGCAGAGACCTAAAGTAATCACATAGAATGGTATACAATGGAAACTTTCCAACTAAAAGTAGTTCATTCAGGTAGTCTTGACCCAGGCTGATATTTTTCCCTAACAAAGATCAATCTTTACCTTAACTGAGCTTGTCTGTTGTCTTTTTTCCCCCATCTTTGATAACATACCTAATAACAGTGACTTTGGAATATCAAAGTGACCCCCTTTACCCCCACCTCTGGCCTCAAAGCACATCTACCTTTCCGGAGCATAGACCACAAATCCCCTTACTGTTATTATCATGTTGATTGTTGACTGCTAATTATCCACTAATGTAAAATAAGTGTGTGTCTACTAAGTTTTATTTTTTATCCTATATCAGAGATTCCCCTCCCCCTTTTGCTTTCTCCTGCCTCCCTAATCTATCACTAATGAATTTCATGCAACCCCTTATTGTCATGCCCTTTGATTCTGATGTATAAAGTATGGTGCAAAACTACCATTTTCTGGATCATTTTCTCAATCTGTAGACATTTTGCTTTCTGGCAATTGTCATCAGTTTGACTCATAGAAAATTTTACAGGTTTGGACGCTTCTTATGTTGACAACAGTATGTACCCTTGATATGATGTAATGAAAAATGGTACTTTACTTCTGTGATGTTCCTCCTCAAAATCCCTAATTTCCATTTAATCATGAAAATAAACAACAGACAAGTCCCCAAATAGGAACATTATATAAATTGTCTGACCAGTATTCTGAAAAATGATCAAGTTAATCAAAAGCAAGGAAAGTCTGAGAAACTGTCACAGACAAGAGAAACCCAAGGAAACATGATGACTTAGTACCATAGCATATACTCCACATCCAAGTTTTTAATTTTATTAGTTTGGGTTGAAACCCTGACATCAATATTAAAAAAACATTTCCCTGGATGAGAACCACCAGTCTAATGATCGTTTTATGCCTCCTGCTTTCAAGTACTTTCCCAGTATAATTCATACTTACTCTTGTGGTTTCAACCTATTCTTGTGGGCTGTTGCCATTTAAATTGGAGGCAACTACTGCACACTGGTCTTGCAATTTGTATCCTTCTAAGATATCCAGGGCTGGTCATGATTACCCCTTAAGGCAGAAAACTAAAGCTGGGGAACCCAAACTTCAGAGAAGAAAGTAGAGGACAAGAGCCTAAGTGGTCCTCCAGGTGTCATCACTTTAGTCAAAGGGAGAAAGAAGCTGCCAACCAGCATGGGAACTTGGAGACCTCTGGAAGCTGCTTGCTGTTTTTGAGTCCTGTGTGCACTAACCCTGCTGTGTATGTGCTCTGGATGTTTCCCTGCCGGATCCAGAGTGAAACCCTTGAAGAAGGATGGTCAGTGTGTGGGCCATCTGGGGCCCAGGAAGGGAGGAGCTGGGGTGGCAGTGGCCCCCTTTGTAGCCGCGCTTTGAGGAACAGAACCCAAAGGGCAGAGTAGGAAGTGGCAGCTTTGGAGAGGGAAAGAAGCAGGGCTCTATACCTTAACCAAAGGGAGGGAAGGAGAGCATGGGGGACCAGCCAGTCCTGAGAGGAGCTTGGGATGCTAAGTGAAAGAAAGGCTCTGAGGGTGTCCAGGCCAGGCCTAGATGGCCAAGAAAAGGTCAAGGGCTGCAGGAGGCCTCTGTCAGGGAAGCCCCTAACCTCTGAAAGCAGAAGGCGCCTAAAGGGCACCAGGAAGTCCCCACTGGTGCAGTTCCACGCAGTGTATCTGCATTCGTGAGCAGAGAACACAGTGCTGGGGCCCTGCCTGCTGTCTCTTTGCCCCAGGGCTATGACACAGGGGGAGGATCCCCCAGCCTGGAGCCCGCCTCTCTCTGGGGCATGGCTTCCTGACCTACCAGCTGTGGCTCTTCAATTTGTGTGTCACAAAACCCACTGTGGACCTGACAACATGTACGGGAAAACGCACCAGAATTGCCTTTACATACGATTCAAGGGGTTTTATCTTCACAGAACCTCATGCCCTTTCCCTGATCCCCCAAGTTGAGAACTCTGCTCTAGACTCATAGATGAAGAGAACAGTCTGACAGCTGTCAGAGGGGAGGAGGATTGGCAGGCTCGGAAGGGATTAAGCACAAAGTAATAGACACAGACAATGGTATGGTGATTACCAGAGGGAAAGGAGGGTCTGGGGAGGAAGAGGAGGATAAAGGTTGGATACATAATGATGGAAGAAGACTTTAGTTTGGGTGGTGGACACACGATGCAATATGTAAATGATGCATTATAGAATTTACAATTGAAATCTATAAAATGTTATCAACCAATGTCACCCTAATAAATTCAATTAATGTAATATAATATTCTCTGCTCTCAACTTGAAGTTGCTCACATATTCCGTGTTGGATGTCATATGCCCCAGTGACCACTAGATGCCGACAGAGACCTGGCTGTCTCTGTAGGAAGCTGAGGCATCTACTCTTGTAGAGCTAAGGGTAAACTTTTCACATGTCAAATTTGTGCTCTGGTGGGTAAAATTTGCTCTCAGAACAAACCAGGGCCACATATCTTTGCTCTACATGTCACAAATTTTTGAGTGAACAAAGCCTAAAAACCACTTGCCTCTGACCTCTGGAAGGTTCTCCTTTTGCAATTCTCTCCCCTCGCTGATCACAGTGTTAAAAAAATATTCCCTCCAATAAAATCCAATAGGAATGTAGCTTTCCTTGGCTGCCTCTATGCTCCCTGTTCCTGCTGCCTCCCTTCCTCATGTGGTCCGGGCAGATTCTTCCTTGACCTCAGCGTAACTCAACCAACAACTAGGAATCCTATAGGCTTGGGTAAGCACATGGTTAACATCTTATTAGCTGTGTAACTTTAACCTAGTGACTTAACCTCTCTGTGCCTACGTTTCTTCATGTATATGTACAATGAGGATTGTAATAGTCCCTACCTATAGGATTATTATGGGAAGAAAATACATCTAAAGGTGGAGCCAAGATGGCAGCCAACGGGATGGCAGTTAGATAGAAAGCATGAGTGAGGGAGTGAAAGGAGAATGTGTGGGCGTGTGGGCGTGTGGGACGTGTGTCTGTGTGTTTGTGTGAAGGGAAGCTATATTCCGCAGGAATTTTGGGGTCTAGCAGACCAGGATCCCCTAGCCGGGCAGCCTCTGCTACCACTGCAATTGCTCCTGGGGTGGCCGGCTCTGCTGCAGAGTCCACACCACTTTGAAGGAGAGAGCTGCTGTGACACTAAGACTCCGACCTCCCTGGCTGCAGGCTCCTGAAAAGTTTGTCGGTGGTGGAGGGGTGGGGGGAAGAGACAAAATGGCAGCCAAATAGGCAGATGTGTCCTGCACCTTCTCACAGAGCAGATCTAAGAAACAGCTGAATCAAATAATATCCACCCGGATTTGGCGAATTAAACACAGCTGGTGAGACAATCTGTGGATGGAAAGGACTAGAGAACAGAAGGATTAGGGATCTGGGCTGGAGAGAGAGACTCACGCAAATGGGACTAGAGGGTCAGAAGGAAATTGTGCTGCACCAAGTCCTCATCCCTGGGGGACTGGCAGCTGGGGATTCTAGATATAAGCCCACAGTATTAAGAAACTGCACCCAGAAAGCCAACCTAAAGTTCTTCACAGGCCATGCAGTGTGTGTGTGTGGGGGGGTAAGAGGGAGTTTTGGGGGGAGAGGGAGGGAGACGCACTGCTCTGTCTTTTTATTTTCCTTGCTAAACACAGTACATAAGATCTTTCAATTACAAACACTCACTGAGGCTGCAGTTCAGGTGGAGGTGATTTTGTGGAGGCTGGGAAGCAAAGCAAGGAAAGGCAACCAAGAATCCAGCTTTGAGACAGTCCGGTCACAACCAACCCTTCCTTAGGAGTGCAGCTACACCCAGCCTTGAGCTTCGCAGGGAAACAAGGGTTCTGAATACCCTCAGGGAGCCCTTGGCGACTGGGTTGAGGGGCCATTTAGTCCTAGAAACTAATACAGTAACACCGCCACCTAGAGGCCGTGTCAGAAATAGATGCTAGTATAAATACTACTGAAAACAGGCAGAAAAACAAAGTGGGCAGATTGATCCCACTTGCCTGAAACCAAGATTGTGGAGTCTGACCCAGGAGTGATAGTTCGCTGGGAACTTCAACATGGTGTTGGATACTAATAGGAAGCTGAGAGGTAGCAGACAGAGCAGTAGAGAGGGCTCTTAAACCAGCCCCCATGGGACATTAAAACTCAGCTGAAGCTAATGAACTTCACTTTTTTTTATTTTTTTAAATTAAATCTTTATTATTCAGATTATTACATTTGTTTCTCTTTTTCCCCCTCCATAGCACCCCTCCACCCAGCTCCCACCCCTCCCTCTGCCCTTAGCTCCCTCCCATTGATCTCATCCATATGCATATGATTTTTGTCCAGTCTCTCCCTGTACACCCCTCACCCCTTCCCCCCTGAGAATTATCAGTCTACTCCCTTTCTGTGCTCCTGATTCTATTATATTCACCAGTTTATTCTGTTAACAGATAAAGAGGATCAATTTTTAATGCAGTAAAAAGAAAGAAGAGAGAAAACCTAAAGCAGGAACAGGAATATAAAAATAGGATGAAAAAAAAGAGGTGAAAGAAAAGGTTGGCAAAAAGTAATAAAATGATATAAAGTAATAATAAAAATAAAAAATAGAATGTAGAAATGTGATCCAGAAAAAAATAAAAGATTAAAAAAGTTAATAATAAATGGAAAGAAAAAATAAAATAAAGAAAAAAAGTGTTACTCTTCTTAAATTAAGTAAAAAGATAAAAAATAAAAAAGTTGATCAAATTTTATTACTTTTTGCCAACCTTTTCTTTCGCCTCTTTTTTTCATCCTATTTTTATTTTCCTATTCCTGCTTTAGGTTTTCTCTCTTCTTTCTTTTTACTGTATTAAAAATGATCCTCTTTATCTGTTTTATTATGCATTACTATTATAGTAGTCACTGTTGGTTTACTCATATATCTAATTTCCTCTCCCCCACTCCAAGTCCAGGCACCCTTCTCTTCTCTCTTTCTTTGATAGCCAATTTGTTTAACGCTGTTGTTTTTTTCACTTCTCATTCATTCTCTTCTTCTCCTAATTGCTTAATTAGTTTTACTCACCAAATTCACACCTATTTGCTCTCTACTATATTCTCCTTTTCAAAAAATAGATGAATATAGATAGATTAAAGAAAGGGAACATTTTTATTTTATTTTTTAATCATTTATTTATTATTTTTTTACTGTTCTTCTTATCCACTCATTCTGTTTCTACCTCCTTTATACTGAACCATGCCAGTCCCCCATTCATTCAATTCCTTTACCTTACATTCTGGAAATAAGCTCTGTCTCTTAAGGTCCAGTCCCTCCCCCTTTTTTTCTAGTTGTTTGTTTTTTGAATTTTTTGGTTTATTTGTTTGTTATGTGGAGTTTTCTCCCCATATACATATATTTTTCCACTTCTTTTTTCTTCACTCTTAACATTTTTCTGTTTCTCATTTTGGGCTCTTTTCTCCCCCCTAATTCTCTTTTCTATGGTGGTTACCTTTATTGGGCTTATCAATTTTGTGAATACATTTGTGTTTTTTCCCCACCATGTCTAGTCTTGTCGAGTTGTATCTTGTGCTTTTCAGTCAATGTAGTAGAGAGTGAGCCACATAACCAGACACCCTGAGAGGAGCAACAATGGTGAGACAAAGAAATAGCTTCCATATGGAAAATAAGGAGGAATTATCAGAAAAAGAAGTAAACAAAATGGAACAAGCAATTTGTCAGAGAAAGAATTTGGAGAAATGGTCATAAGGATGCTGAAAAGGATGGAAAGCAAATTCAACAACATGTGTAAGAATCAAGAGGAAATGAAGAACCAAGAAGAAATGAAAAATAGCATAGCTGCAATAAAGAACACAATAGAAAGCATCAACAGTAGACTAGAAAAAGCTGAGGATCACATCAATGAGATAAAAGACAAGGAAGGAGCTTTTGGGAAGTCATCAACACCACCAATCTGACAGACCTTGGAGCTGCCCTGCGACCCAACAGCCACTCCAGCCAGAGTCCTCCTGCCACAGCTGCAGACCCACAGACCCTGGGACCTCCACCTCCAAAGCAGTGAGTGCAACCTCCCCCTCCCCAGCAACATCAATGTGGTTGCAGCGCACACTAGTCGCCGGTTTATGGAGCACGCTTGTGACCCCATCTGCAGCATGCCCTCATTGCCAGTTTAGAGCACCCTAGTCGCCCCATCTGCAGCATGCCTTTGTTGCCAGTTTACGGAACACCCTAGTTGCCCCATCTGTGGTGTGCCCTTGTCACCAATTTATGAAGCACCCTAGTCATCGCATTTGCTGTACGCCCTAGTCATTGCATTTGTGGTGCACGCCCGTCGCTGGTTTATAGAACCCCCTCGTTGGTGGCGTGTTTACGGCCCTCCCAGGTCTGCACGTTTACAGCGTGCCCTAGTCACCAAGTTTACAGCTCGACCACATCAGTGCATTTACAGTCCACCTTCAGTGGCATGTTTCTGGTAGTCCACTTCCTAGGCAGTGCCTAGGAGCCACTGAGAGCCCCCGTGGGTGTGATTTTATAACTCTGGGCACCACAGTCATGCCTCTCCAGAGTGTAGGACTGCTGAACTACATCACCCTGACAGATAGGTCCTTGGTGCCACTGTGAGTCCCAGCTGGGCACGTGTGATCTCAATTAAGGGTGCAAAACAGCAAAAATAGGGACACTCCCCTCTATGGCTGCCAACTTCTAGACACCACAGTTGAGCTGCTCAAGCTCACAGGTCTACATCAAGAGAGCCCAAATAGCTCAAGTAGGGAACTACAATAAATTAACAAGCACAGGAGAACTGAGAGCATACACCAGTAGCACCATCCCCCCCAAAAAACCTGGGTAGAAAAGCAATTGGATCTACAATGTAAATATTACAGGAAAATATGGGAAACAAAAAAGCAATCCCCAAAGGAAAGAAAAAGAAGAACCACCAGAAAGGGAGTTAAATGAAATTAAAGCCAGCAACTTATCAGAGAAAGAATTCAGAGTAATGGTTTTAAGGATGTTTAAACAGATGGAAGACAAGTACATGCAACTCAATGACAAGTACACACAAATCAAGGAGAACTATAAGGACCTGAATGAGAATGTCACCAACATGAAAAGAAACTTTGAAGAGATGAAGTCATAGCTGCAATAATGAACACAATGGAAGGCCTAAACAGTAGACTAGAAGAGGCTGAGGATTGCATCAGCGATATAGAAGACAAGGTGGGAAAAAATCACACAAACACAACAGCAACTGGGAAGAAGACTTAAAAAGCAAGAAGAGAGCCTCAGGAAGTTTTGAGAAAACACAAAATGAAACAGCATTCACATAATAGAGATAACAGAAGGAGAGGAAGACAAGCAAGGAATAGAAAATCTGAAGAAATAATGACAAAAAAATTCCCCTGATATTGCCAAGAAAAAAAACTATGCAAGTCCAAGAAGTACACAGAATCCCAAACAAGCTGAACCTCAAAAGACCAACACAAGACACATCATAATTAAATTGGTGAACACTAATGACAAAGTAAGAATCTTTTTTAAAAATATATTTTATTGATTTTTTTACAGAGAGGAAGGTAGAGGAATAGAGAGTTAGAAACATTGATGAGAGAGACATTATCGATCAGCTGCTTCCTGCATGCCCCCTACTAGAGATGTGCCCGCAACCAGGATACATGCCCTTGATGGAATCAAATCTGGGACCTTTCACTAGCAAACCTGTTTTGGCCAAAGTAAGAATCTTAAAGGCTCCCAGAGAGAGACAGAAAGTTACCTACAAGGGATTTCCTATTAGAATATCAACTGATTTCTCAACAGAAACACACCAGGCCAGAAGGGAAAGGAATGACCTATATAAAGTGATGCTACACAATAGTCTGAACCCAAAAATATTATACCCAGCAAGGCTATCATTTAAAATTGAAGATGGAATCAGGAGCTTCACAGACAAAAAAGGACTAAAAGAGTTTAATACTACCAATCCAACAATGCAAGAAATGCTAAAGGGACTGCTCTAAAAAGAAGAAAGAGAAAGGCAAGAAAAAACACAAATACTAAGGAAAAATATGACAACAAACATGAACTTTTCAATAATAATATTAAATGTAAATGGGTTAAATGCGCCAATCAAAAGATATAGGATAGCTGAATGGTTAAGAAAACATGACCCATATATTTGCTGTATACAAGAGACCCACCTCAAAGCAAAGGACTCACACAGACTGAGAGTGGAGGGAAGGAAAAACATTTTTTTTTCAGGCAAATAGAAATGAGTAAAAAGTTGGGGTGGTGATACATATATCAATATAAAGGCTATAACAAGAGATAAGGAAAGCCACTACATAATACTAAAAAGAGCAATTTATCAAGAAGATATAACTCTGGTAAACATATATGCACCTAATACAGGAGCACCTAAATACATAAAAAACCATGGAAGATATCAAAAGAGAAATGGACAATAATACAATCATAGTAGGGGACTTTAATACACCAATGACATAACCGGAAAAATCCTCTAGACAAAAAAATCACCAAATAAACACCAATTCTATATAACTCACTACATCAGATGGACCTAATTGACATCTTCAGAGCCTATCACCCCAAAGCCACAGAATATAGATTCTTCTCAAGTGCACATGGGACATTTTAAAAAATAGGTCACAAGCAAAGTCTCCCCAAATTCAAAAAGATTGAAATCATATCAAGCATTTTCTTAGACCACAATGGCATAAGATTAGAAATAAACTACAAAAAAGACATTCAAAAAATTCAAACACTTGGAAGTTGAATAGCATATTACTAAACAATGATTGGGTTACAGATGAGATCAAAGAAGAAATTTAAAAATATCCTGGAGACTAATGACAATAAAAACACAACAACGCAAATCCTATGGGACACAATAAAAGCAGTGCTGAGAGGGAAGTTTATAGCTCTGCAGGCCATCTCAAAGAAAACAGGAAAAAATGGTAATGAATCACCTAACCCAACAATTCAAAGAATTAGAAAGAGAGAAATAAGAAAAGCCCACAGTGAGCAGAAGGAAGGAAATAATAAAGATCAGAGGAGAAATGAATGACATAAAGACCAAAAAAGCAAAAAACAACAACAACAAAACAAACAAACAAAAAAACATCAACAAAACCAAGAGCTGGTTCTTTGAAAGGATAAACAAGATTGAGGGATCTCTAGCCAGGCTCACCAAGAAGCAAAGAGAGAGGACCCAAATAAACAAAATCAGTAATGAGAAAGACGAAATAACTACAGACCCCACAGAAGTACAGAGGATTGTTAGAAAATAATATGAACAACTCTATTCTAACAAATAACACAACCTATAGGAAATGCACACATTCCTAAAAAAAACACAACCTTCCAAAACTCACACAGAAAGATTCTAAAAATCTCAATACACTGATAACTATGGAAGAAATTGAAGCAATCATCAAAAAGCTTCCAGCAAACAAAAGCCCAGGGCCAGATGGCTTCACAGGGGAATTTTGCCAAACATTCATGGAAGAATTAAAACCCATCCTTCTCAGACTATTCCAGAAAACACAAGAGGAAAGAACACTTCCAAACTCCTATGAAGTCAGCATCACACTAATACCAAAACCAGATAAATATAACACAATGAAAGAGAATTACAGACCAATATCCCTCATGAAGATAGATGCCAAAATCCTCAACAAATTTCTAGCAAATCGAATCCAGCAGTACATCAGAAAGATCATATACCATGACCAAGTAGGATTTATCCCAGGGATGCAAGGATGGTACATTATTCACAAATCAATAAACATAGTACATAACATAAACAAACTGAGAGATAAAAGTCACATAGTCATATCAATTGATGCGGAAAAAGCATTTGACAAAATCCAACACCCTTTCTTGATAAAAACTCTCAGCAAGATGGGAATAGAAGGATCACACCTCAACACAATAAAAACCATGTATGACAAACCACAACCAACATCATACTGAATGGGCAAAACTAAAACCATTTCCCCTAAAAACAGGAACAAGACAGAGATTATCACTCTCATCACTACTATTCAACATAGTGGTGGAAGTACTATCTATTGCTATCAGACAAGAAGAAGAAATAAAAGGCATCCAAATAGGAAAAGAACAAGTAAAACTGTCCTTATTTGCAGATGACATGATACTGTACATAGGAAGCCCTAAAGACTCCATCAAAAATTATTAAACATGATAAATCAATTCAGCAATGTAGCAGGATACAAAATTAACACCAAGAAATCTATGGCATTTCTACATACTGATAATGAACCTACAATAAGAGAGACTAAAAAAGCAATCCCATTGACCATCACACCAAAAAAAAATATATCTAGGAATAAACTTAACTAAAAGACCTATATGCAGAAAACTACACGACACTGAAAAAAGAGATAGAGGAAGACATAAACACATGGAAGAGTATGCCATGTTCATGGATTGGGAGAATCAACATCATTAAAATGCCCATCCTACCCAAAGAAATCTATAAATTTAATGCAATCCCCATTAAAACACCAAAGGAATAAATACTTCATAGACCTGGAACAAACTTTGCAAAAATTCATCTGGAATAAAAAAAGACCCCAAATAGCTGCAGCAGTGCTGAGAAAGAAGAACAAAGTAGTTGGGATCTCAATACCAGATTTCAAGCTTTATTACAAAGCCACTGTTCTCAAAACTGCCTGGTCCTGCACAAGAACAGACACATTAGATCAATGGAATAGGATAGAGAACCCAGAAATCGACCCAAACCATTATGCCCAATTAATATTTCACAAATTAGGCATGAACATACAATGGAATCAAGACAGTCTCTTCAACAAATGGTGTTGGGAAAATTGTACAGGTACACGCAAAAAAAGAAAAGAAAAGAAACTAAAACACCAACTTACACCATATACAAAAATAAACTCAACATAGATAAAGGACTTAAACATAAGTCTGGAAACCATAAAAATATTAGAGGAATCCACAGGCAGCAAAATATCTGATATGCCGAAGGAACTTCTTCACCCATACAGCTCTAGGGCAATGGAAACTAAAGGGAAAAACACATGGGACTACTTCAATAAAAAAGCTTTTTCACAGCAAAGGAAACCATCAACAAAGTAACTAGAAAGCCCACTGTATTGGCGTACATATTTGCCAATGATCTCAATGATAAGGGTTTAATCTCCAACATTTACAGGGAACTCATACAACTTCACAAAAAGAAGATGAACAACCCAATCAAAAAATATGCAACTGGTATAAATAGGCACCTCTCAATAGAAGATAGAAGGAAGTCCAAGAGACGTATGAAAACCTGCTCAAAGTCACTAATTATCAGAGATATGAAAATCAAAACAACAATGTGGTACCATCTCACACTTCTCAGAATGGCAATCATCAACAAATCAACAAATGACAAGCATTGGCAAGGATGCGGAGAAAAAGGAAACCTAGTGCATTGCTGGTGGGAATGCAGACTGGTGCAGCCACTGTGGAGAACAGTATGGAGTTTCCTCAAAAAACTACAAATGGAACTTCTATTTGACCCAGTGATCCCACTTCTAAGAATATATCCCAAGAAACTAGAAACTCCAATCAGAAAGGATATATGCACCCCTATGTTCATAGCAGCACAATTCACCATAGCTAAGATTTGGAAACAGCCTAAGTGCCCATCAGCAGATGAGTGGATTAAAAAACTGTGGTATATTTACACAATGGAATACTATGCTGAGGTAAAAAAGAAGGAGCTGCTACCATTTGGAATAACATGGATGAAGATGGAAAGCATTATGCTTAGAGAAATAAGCCAGGCAGAGAAAGAGAAATATTGCATGCTCTTACTCATCTGTGGAATATAATGAATGACATAGAGTGATGATCAAGATCAGATCCAGAGAAGGAGAAATGTCAATCAAATCACCAAACTTCAGGGAAGGTGGGGATTGGTGGGAGTAATCAACAGAGGGACTTTTGTACATGCATATGAGCATAATCATTGGAAATAGACAACGAGGGGTGGGGCATGAGAGGGAGCGGGGAGGGGAGAATATGGACATATGTAAAAAATTTAAAAATTATTATAATAAAACATTAAATATAATCTATACAGTGGTCACCATAACCTTAAGAGAAACTGTTTCATGTGACAAAGATTTTTAAATGAAACTCTGTACCATGAATATCATTTTGGAAGGAAATAAAGAGAAGTTTCCTTCAAATGTCGTAAGAATTGTAATTGAGACTCAATATATTTGGCCTCTTGAACTAAAGTAAGTAATCTGTGTTGTTGCCTCCCTGAAAAAGTTTATATAAGGTTACAAAAAGAAATTGACAGCCAGTTTGAAATTGAATTGCCATGGCCTAGAGCAAAGAATATCCTTACATGACATTATTCTACAATGTCATTTAATTTTTGATATTTCACAATAGCAAATTTTATAATTATTCCAAACAAAATTACAAACTAATTATTTTAATGTTTAGCAGCAATTTAAAAGAGGACATGAAAGGATTTAATCCCTTTCAGAAGGAATTAAGGCACTGGGAAGGCACTTGAGCAGTCTATACTGGCCCCTTTTACCTTTGTTGCCAAGAGGGACCCTCTTCTCACAATCCAATAGCTCTCAGCTGCAGCCTGAGCTTTCTATTCAGGCTGAGGGTGAAGCCTCCAGGTGGCTGGTATAATGGATCTGTGGGCCCTCCCTGGAGAAGGAATCTGAATTCCTCGAGATATGTGATCACTGTCGGGGCTCCACCAGCAGGTGAAGGGATTCCAAGGCAGGTGCTGGGCATGGAGCTACGGGGGGATAGGCTGCCAAGGAGACAGAACTGAACTTTACAACACCCTGCTTGACCCTGGAGGATGACTGGTTAGCCAGAGATGGGTAAGATTCCTCAGGGAAGGAACAACCTAAGACAGGCATAGTCGCAGAGGGGCCATCAGGAGAGAACTTGGGGGTCGACAGAGGTGGGGCACAGACCCTCATCCCCCACCCAACCTTACAGGGGTCTGAACCCTCACCCCTTCTGAGGATGGTCTCCTGCCCCCATGGCTACTTCGCTTCCCATGCTCAGCACAGATTGAGATCCAGGTGACAGACAGAGACATGGCCCTGCTCAAATCAGGACCCAGGTAACAGACAGAAACTTGCCAACAGCAGCTGCCCTATATCTAAATTGAGCCTAGCACTAAGAATTCTCAGTGCCTACTCAAGAATGCAAATAAACATTTCCACTAATATTTACAGGGTAATCTAAGATTGTTGTTAGAGTATTAAATTTGACAGTAAAAGGGTAATGAAGCTTTCAGATTAATTTAAATTGGTGAACTGAAATAAGCGAACAAGAAAATTTAAGTGTACTGTACAAAAAGCTGTTTCTAAAGTATTAACTAAAATTTCTATTGGTAGTTCATCTCATGGTAAAATTGCTTAATATGCGATGAACATAAAACAGGCATATTTGTGTGCAAAAAATTAAAATGTAAAGTTATCAAGATTGCTTTAATTTTTTTTCAAAAGTCTCCATTAATCAAAAAAAGGGGGGGAGGAAATAGAAGGATAATATCATGTAAGGAAAAATATCCAGTAAGTAAATAACATGTAGAAAACTTTTAGTTTAGAAAATTAATTTTCTTTGTAATACTAACAGCAAGAGACCCATGAAAAAACACACATGATGTCAAAATAAGCCAAAGAAAAATCAGTTGGGCAAAAATAAAAAGTACTCCAAGTCAATTTTATAGAAAAGATTCCTTTATTAACTTTTTGAGAATATGTTTATATACTTTCAGAAAAGAGCTCCAAGACCAAGTGGACTCCTGCAACAGAGAGGAACTAACAGATCTGCTCCAACCATGACGACAAGAGGAGAAATAGTCCAGAAATGGAAGATGCTGATGATGCCTTGCAATGTGAGCAGTCAGCAGCTGTGCATCGCTACAGGATGCCCAGGACCAAACCAGAGAGGGTGGGACTTGCATTGCCACCATTTGTCCACTATCCAGATACCATTGCTGATATGTACACATAAGGAACTGTTTGACATTGAAACTGAGACTCATAACTATTGGACATTGAAATTGGGACTCAAAAATTTTTGTTCTTATGAGTTTATTTCTAGCCTACAGAGGCAAGATGTTTTTAAAGAAAAGAATCAGGGGAAAAAAAAACAAAACAGATGCAGAGGCAAAGTAGCAATGAACAGACTATCATACTACAGTGGGAAAGCAGGGGAAGTTGGGGGTGGGGTTTGTAAGAGATCAACCAAGGACTAGTCTACATGGATGTAAGCATAGCCAATGGATACAGGACACTGAGTTGAAGGGTGGTGGGGACAGGTGAGGGCATGTACTGGGGGTAGGAAAGGCCGGGGGAAGGTCAATAGGGAACAAGGAGACATATGTACTACTATTTGTAGTACTTTAAACAATAAATATATATATAAAAAATGACACCTCTGTAGGAAAAAAAAAAAGGATAAGGATGGAAAAAACACTCATGCAGAACAGTATCTGGGAAAAAAAATAAAAAAAGAACTTAAAAAGCAGGAGGAGAGCCTAAGAGATCTTTGGGAAAACATGAAACAAAACAACACTTGCGTAACAGAGGTTCCAGAAGAAGAAATAACTGAGCAAGGAATATAAAACATGTTTGAAGAAATGACAAAAAACTTCCCTGATATTGGGAAGAAAAAAAAAACCTCACACAAGTTTACTTGGGACACAGAGTCCGAAACAAGACGAACCCAAAAACACTGAGACCAAGACATCATAATTCAATTGGAAAACACCAATGACAAAGAATCTTAAAGGCTACCAGAGAGAGACAGAATGTTACCTACAAGAGATCTCCCATTAGACTATCAACTGATTTATCAACAGAAACATATTAGATCAAAACAGAATGGAATAAAATATACAAAGAGATGCAAAGCAAGGGACTGAATCCAAGAATACTATACCCAGCAAGGCTATCATTCATAATTGAAGGTGAAATAAGGAGCTTCCTAAACAAAAAAAGGGCAAAGGGAGTTTATTACCATGAAACCAGCAGCACAAGAAATGCTAAAGGGACTGCTGTAAAAATAAAAAGTAGGAAGGAAAAAAGGAACACAGGTATAAAGAATAAAATTTGTGACAAGTACCTATGAATAATAACCTTAAATGATACTGGATTAAATGATCCAATAAAAAGACATAGGGTAGCTAAATGGATAAGAAAACATGATCCATATATCTGCTGTTTACAAGATACCCACCTCAGAACAAAGGACTCACACAGACTGATAGTGAAGGGATAAAAAAAAAATTCAGGCAAATGGAAATGAAAAGGACAAAAAAAAATTAGGGTAGCAAAACTAATATCTGACAAAATGGACCTCAAAGTGAAGGCCATACCAAAAGATAATGAAGGCCATTTCACAATACTAAAGGGAGCAATTACACAGGGGGATATACCTCTAGTAAACATATATGCACCCAATACAGTAGCACCCAAATACATAAAAAAACTTATGGAAGATATCAAGGGAGAGATTGACAGCAATACCAAAATAGTAGAGGACTTTAATACCCCATTGACATAACTGGATAAATCCTCTGAACAAAAAAAAATCAGCGAAGAAACAGCAATCCTAAATGACTCATTAGATCTGATGGATTAATTAATATCTTCAGAACATTTCACCCCAAAGCTGCAGAATATACATTCTCCTCAAGTGCACACAGGACATTTCCAAAGATAGACCACATATTGGGACATATGCAAGTTTCTTCAAATTCAAAAAGATAGAAATCATATCAAGCATCTTCTCAGATCACAATGGCATAAAATTAAAAATCAATATAATAAAAACAATGAAAAATCAAACACTTAGAGGCTAAATAGCATGCTATTAAACAATGATTAGGTTACCAAAGATATCAAAAAAGAAATAAAAAGCATCGTGGTAACAAATGAAAATGAGAACACAACAATCCAAAATCTATGGGACACAGTAAAAGCAGTCCTGAGAGGGAAGTTCATAGCTCTACAGGCCTACCTCAAAAAAACAAGAAAAACTGTTAATAGTTATCTAACTCTACAATTTAAAGAATTAGAAAGAGAGCAATAAGAAAAGCCCAGAGTAAGCAGAAGGAATGAAATAATAAAGATCAGAGCATATGAACTACATAGAGACTAAGAAAACAATACAAAAGATCAATGAAACCAAGAGCTGGTTCTTTGAAAGGATAAATAAGATTGATGAACCTCTACCCAGGGATAACCAAGAAAGAAAGAAAGAAGATCCAAATAAACAAAATCAGAAATGAAAGAGGTGAAGTAACAGCAGACCCTATAGAAATACAAAAGATCATTAAAAATACTACAAACAACTCTACTCCAAAAAATTGGACAACCTTGATGAAATGGACATATTCTTAGAAAAATACAAGCTTCCAAAACTCAATCAGGAAGAATAAAAAATATGAATAGGTCAATAACTACCAGTGAAATTGAAGCAGTAATAAAAAATATTCCAGCAAACAAAAGCTCTGGTCCAGATGCTGTATAAGGAAGTTCTAACAAACATTCAAAGAACTAAAAACTATCCTCCTCAGACTATTCCAAAAAATTCAAGAGGAAGGCACACTTCCAAGCTCTTTATATGAAGCCAGCACTACCCTAATTTCAAAACTAGAAAAAGACACCACAAAGAAACGTAAGTATAGGCCAATATCCCTGATGAACATAGTGCTAAAATCCTCAACAAATTTCTAGCAAATTGACCCAGCATTACATTAGAAAGATCATATACTATGACCTAGTGGATTTTATTCTGGGGATGCAAGGATGGTACAATATCTGCAAATCAACAAATGTGGTATATCACATAAACAAATATGAGATAAAAATCACTTAGTCATATCAATAGATGCAGAAAAAGCATTTGACAAAATCCAACACACGTTCTGGATAAAATCTCTCAGCAAAGTAGGAATAGAGGGATCATATCTCAACATAATAAATAAAAGCCATACATGACAAACCTACAGCCAACATCATACTCAATGTCCTGCAGTTTTCTGAGTACAGGTCATTTACCTCCTTAGTTAAGTTTATTCCTAGGTATCTTAATATTTTCGGTGCAATGGTAAGTGAGATCTTTTTTTTTTAGTTTCTCTTTCTGTGAGTTCATTATTGGTATATAAAAAAAGCCATATATTTCTGAGTGTTAACTTTGTATCCTGCTACATTGCCAAATTCATTTATTAAGTCTAGTAGGTTTTTGATGGAGTCTTTGCGGTTTCCTATGTACAATATCATGTCATCGGCAAATAATGACAGTTTTACTTATTCTTTTATAATTTGGATGCCTTTTATTTATTCTTGTCTGGTCATTATAGCTAGCACTTAAGTACTATGTTGAACAGGAGTGATGAAAGTGGGCATCCCTGTATTGTTCCCAAATTTCTTAGCATTGTCATTAGAAAGATATGGCAGGGCCTTGTTTGAGTCCTTGGAGGGGCTAAACTCCTTGAAATAAGTCACTTTCTCAGCTTAGCTCCACCCCACAGAGATGCCTTTGTAAGTAGGCTACTAAAGCCCCTGCTTGTGGATCAATGTACCCACAAGTTCCAGGTCAGAGACACAAAGGTGGGAACTAGTCCTTCCCTTAGAGAACATTTGCTGCCCTTTGCCCCCATTTTCCACACTTTTTTTTTCTCCCCTCACCCATCTGTAAAATTAAATCCTCAGTCATATTTCTTGGGTTGGGCGTCAAGTGCACTTGATGACCACAAGATGGTGATAGAGAGCTTTCTGAAAGTCTCTTGGGGCTAAGAACAGCAATTTTATTAGACTTAATTTTATTCATTCCACAATATATACGAAGCACTAATTATGTCATGACTCTGCAAAAATCTCCCTTTGGTCCAAAGAGTTTACAAAATGATGCAACTTAAAATATGTGAAATTTGAGCTCTGCAAATGAGCAGCGTCCACATTCCATGAACTCATTCTTTTTTTCCAGAAGGATAAATTGGAGAAATGGACACTTTTACAGCCAGCATTGTGAGAACCCTGAATACACCTGAATAACTTGTCTTTTTCACAACCATATCCCTTCTGTACAAAGCCAATGTCACAGTGTTCTCCATATCTCATCATACCTCATTCATTCTACTGTGTTGGTCCAGCGGCTCCACAAATGCTCATGCACAACCGTGGAACATGTGTTTGTTCATGAGTTCAAGTCAGACATTTGTGAGGTTCAAACATTTTTTTTTAAATATTTTATTGATTTTTCACAGAGAGGAAGGGAGAGAGATAGAAAGTCAGAAACATAAATGAGAGAGAGACATCGATCAGCCGCCTCCTGCACGCCCCACAGTGGAGATGTGCCCGCAAGCAATGTACATGCCCCCAACCGGAATTGAACCTGGGACCCTTCAGTCCGCAGGCCGATGCTCCATCCACTGAACTGAACCGGTCTCGGCAGGTTCAAACATTTTATTTGCAATATATTCAAGGGCAGTTGCCATAAATTTGTCATATTTTACATATACATCGTGTTAATATTTTTAGTACCTACAACTTGCCAAGAACTATAAAAAGTATATATATACTGTGATGAGTTAGAACAGCGTCGTCACACTCATAAAGCTTATTTTGTTGCTATCTGTGCTAGGCAAATTTATTAGTATATATTAGAAGTTTAATAGATGTTTGCATGATTATTTGATTTGATGAAAGTTGTAATTATTTTTAGGCCCTTGCATAGCGGCACCCTCCGCCTCTTACTGCCTCCTGCCTCCTTTTAAGGTTTGGACATGGTTTCTCTGACTCGTTCCTGCCCTTGGCCTTGAGCAGGTGCACCTGGCCCTTCACCCTATAATGGTGCTACCCACTCTCCTGGAGTAGTTAGTGAAACTTAAGAAATAAAAAGAAGCAGCTCTGAAGATTACAAACTGCCCACTGAGAATGCCACAGGCTGTGGAGGGCTTCACAGTTCATGGCTCTTGGATCATGCATAGCAGCCTCCCATACCCCTCTTCTGGCTCCCTCCCCTGCCCAACTCTGCCCTAGGCTCAGGCCAAACCCTGGGAGCTTCCTGAATGCTCTCACCTCACACCTCACTTTCCAGTCCAGCCCACCAGTGCCAGCAGTAAGCTAACCTACCAGTTGGAGTGTCTGCCCCTTGGTGGTCAGTGGGTGTAATAGTGACTTGTCTAGTGGTCGAACTACCAGTGGAACTCTGGTCAAGGGGACAATCTGCATAGTGGGATTTTATTATATAAGATGCAACTATTTCTTTAAGACCTTCTTTCCATTCTTTTGGATCTACACACACACACACACACACACACACACACACACACACACACACTAGTGGACCAGTGTTATTTGCCCTTTCTCTATAATAGAAGTGGCAGAGATGAAAGAAAATTAATAAAATGTATATGAAAACCTTCCTCCTATTAGAGTCTGGGGCACATCACAGGACACAGAGTCAAGTCCCCGCCCACCTACATGCACCTCAAAATCACATGCAACCCAGACCCAGCTGCCTCCCCTCCCCAATTAGGCTAGATCCAGACCTGGCCAGTCCCACCCTTGTCAAGCCCCACCAGGCAGGGGACATAGCCTCAGGTCACTCGGCCCAGTGCTGGGGCAGAGGACATGGCCTGAGGTCCTGCAGCCCAGACCAGGGCGGGAGGGGGTGCCTTGAGGTCCCCTGTCAAACCCCACCAGGTGGGGAAACAGCCTGAGATTCCCCTGTTAAACCCCATTGGGTAGGGGGCATGGCCTGAGGTCCCCCATCAAGCCGAGCCAGATGGGGAAAGGACAGCCTCAGGTCCCCCATCAAGCCCCACTGGGCAGGGGGCACAGCCTGAGTCTCCCTGACCCAGCACTGGGGGTGCACCTTGAGTGCCTCTATCAAGCCCTGCCAGGCAGGGGGGCACAGCCTCAGGTCCCCTGGCCTGGTGCTGGGGCAGGGTGTGTGGCCTGAGATCCCCCGGCCTGGCATTGGGGCAGAGGCAGCAGCCTGAGTTCCCCTAGCCCAGCACCAGGATGTCAAGCCCTGCCAATTGTGGGATGTGGCCTGAGGTCCCCTGTCAAGCCCTTCCAGGTGGGGGACACAGCCTGAGTTCCCTTGTCAAGCACCATGGTCCCTGCTGATTGCTTGTTAAAGCTCTTTATGGGAACTTGGCCTCAGCTGTGAGTGTAGCCATCTTTGTGATGGAGTTATGTTCAATTAGCCTATTCCCTCTTTATTAGAAAGGATTCCTCACCTGAGGATGTTTTTCCCATTGATTTCTACCAAGAGTGGAATGAAGGGAGAAGGGGGAGAGAGAGAATGAGAGAGAAAGACATCGATTGGTTGCCTCTGCATGCACCCCTACCTATGCGGGGGAACCTGCAATGGAGATATGTGTCCTTAACCAGGAATCAAACCCGCATCCCTTTGATCTGCAGGCTGATGCTCTAACCACTGAGAAACTAGCCAGAGCCTCATTCTATTTGTCTGATTGGAAAAATAATAACACTTTCATCGAGCTTTAAATATTTGACAAAAGACATGCATTTAATAGATATACATTTATAAATCATACTAAGAAGATTACCAAGGACAATTTCAAAAGATTATGATAGTTACCAAGGGAAATGAAGGATATTTTAACATCAAAGGTAAGGACTTTAGCAATGCTTGATACTACTCTCTTTTACATACTGAAGATCCAACACATTAGCTACTATTGATTACAACTTTGCTTTAAAGTAATGGTTATTTTAATCTTATTTTATGTTAGAGATAGAGGTCTGGTGCACAACATCTGTACACTGGGGTGGTATCCCTCAACCTGGCTTGTGCCCTCTTTCAGTTCAGGACCCACCAAGGGGTCCTTAGCGTTCCCACCACCGCCGCTGTGCTTGCCAGTCGTGAGCCTGTGGGAGCGCACTTGCCACCAGGGGGCAGCTCCTGCATTGAACATCTGCCCCTGGATGGTCAGTGTGCTTTATAGCAACTGGTCATTGCACTATTTGGTCAGTTTGCATATCAGGATTTCATTTTATAGGATGGGTTTACTTTGATAAAGAACAACTTTAGTTCTATAAAATTCTCCTGAAGTCTGTTCATTTTCCTAAATAATTCAATAGATGTAACTGCTTTACCTACCCTACCGCTGGGAAAAAAGAATGAGAGAATTCAAAATTGTTCTAATTTTCACCTTATGCCATAGGTAAACCATCAGATGAGTCAATATATACAGTCAGGAAAAGCTCTGGGCTTTGGGTAAAAATACTTGGTTCAAATGTTGCCAATTTTACGTATAAAATGTTTAACAAAATGAAGTGATTTATGGGAAAGTGTTTTGTGTAATGACAAACTTAGATCTATCTTTTGTCATTTTCAAAAATTGTTCCAGATTAATCCATTAATTCAACAAATATTTATTAGATGCTTGCTCTGCACTAGATCCTGTGCTCTATGCTAGACATGCAGTAATGATTTCAACATCTCTTTAAAAATATGTTTTTATTGATTTTAGAGAGATGAAGGGAAAGATAAAAACATGGATGTGGGAGAGAATCATTGATGGACTTCCTCCTGCATGCCCCCTGACTGGGAAGCGAGCTGTGACCTCCTAGTCAGTGGTCTGCAAACTGCGGCTCACCAGCCGTGGTTTGCCACTCTGTTGACTAATGAGTTTGCCGACCACTGGGATAGGGGCTTAATCACAAGGAACAACAATAGCCTGTAATTATTGGAATCCAGAGCCTAAGTCAGTGGTCAGCAAACTCATTAGTCAACAGAGCTGCAAACTCATTAGTCAATAGAGAGGCAAATTGCGGCTCACGAGCCCCAGTTTGCTGACTACTGTCTTAGTTTATATGTTGACACTCAGCTACTGAGCCACACTGGCTGGGATCTTTTCTTTTTAAGGCTGAATAATATTCAGTTTTTGTATGCTGAATTTTATTTATCCATTTATCTATTGATGAACATTTGGGCTGTTTTAACCTCTCACAATTGTAAATGAGGCTTCTATGGTCATGAGTGTGCAAGTATTTGTTTAAGACCTTTCTTTCCAGTCTTTTGGATATATGCCTATCAGTGGGATTGCTGAATACAGTTCTGTTTTTAATTTTTCAAAGAACCACCCTACTATTTTGTACAGCATTTCTACCATTTACATTCCCACCAACAGTGAACAAGATTTCCAATTTTTCAATATTCTCTCCAGCACTTGTAACTTCATGCTTTTTTTTTAAAAAATAGTGGGTGTGAGATATTCATGCTACTTTTTATTTATTTGTTTTTCTCCAGTTCCTGCAAATAAATCTGCTTCCATTGCAGAGTTTGTTAGTGGGAAACTCAGAACTGTGGTAGACTTCAACTATACATTTACACTTTTCTGCTTTTTAGCAAACTATGTAAAGTTGGCCCCATGATTCGCATAACTCATTATTTCACCAATTAAAATCACACTAGGAGGATAGCATTCCAGGCACTAGCCTTGACATCTCAATCTAAGTTCAAATGCATGCTCATGATTAGAGTAATCAAAATTTCACTGAGGTACAAAATGAGGATTTCATATTCAATTTTAGATGCTTTTTAATTGTCTTCTAAAGCAATGTACATGTATTTACTCTTTCTTACATTCCAACTGTGCAAAATCCAGTATCTAATATGTATAGAAAGTGTTCAACAAATATTTATTTATCAGTTTAGGTAGAAGAGAGGGAGGAAGAAATAATAGGAATGAAAGTTTAGGATAATGGGTGGAATGGTGGAAGGAATAAAATAAGGGAGAAGGAAAGAAGGAAGGAAGGAAGGAAGGAAGGAAGGAAGGAAGGAAGGAAGGAAGGAAGGAAGGAAGGAAGGGAGGGAGGGAAGGAGGGAGGAATAAAGGGAGGATGGAAGAATGGAAAGAAGGAAGATGAATTGATCACAATTTTCAGGAATGGAGTCTGATTAGCATTCTTTCATTTTTTTTCCAATTACAGTTTACATTCAATATTTTGTGTTAGTTTTAGTTGTACAAATAATAGTTAGATAATCATATGCTTTATAAAGTGTTCCCTCTGATATTTTTAGTACCCACCTGGTACTGTACATAGTTATCACAATGTTATTGACTATATTCTCTGCACCATACCTTATATCTCTGTGGCTACTTTGTAACTAGAAATCTGTACTTCTCAACCCTTTCACTTTTTTCACCTAATCTCTCAACTACTCTTCCCTCTGGCAGCCATACATTGATTCTCTGTATATGTGAGTTGATTTCTGTTTCTGTTTGTTCATTTATAGTATTGTTCTTTAGATTTTTAAAATCTATATTTTATTGTTGGTTTTTTTTTTTTTAAAGAGAGGAAGGGAGAAGAATAGAGAGTTAGAAACATCGATGAGAGAGAAACATTGATAAACTGCCTTCTGCACACCCCCTACTGGGTATGTACCCACAAGCAAGTTACATGCCCTTAACTGGAATCAACCCTGGGACCCTTGAGTCTATAGACCAATGTTCTATCCACTGAGCCAAACTGGTTAGGGCATGTTGTTTAGATTTTTAAAAAATATTACACAAGTGGATTTTGAAACATAGTCAGCTAGGAATATCTGGTATAACCGGAAAAGATAAGAAGTTTTAAAAAGTCAGGAATGTGAAAAATGCCAACATCAATGTAATGGGGAGAGAAAGAGACTCCAGTAAAAGAGATGGAAAATCAGCAGATAAGGAGATGAGAGTAAAAATTACGAGACAGTGGTTTTTCCAGAGAAGAAGAAAGTTGTAGACAGTCATATATAACACTTTCTAAGGTTATAAAAGTTCAAGTAACATTGGGCTGAAGCATGTGCAGTCACAATGAAATATGGAAGACATTTTCAGCATCCTTAAAGCTATTATTGTGGATGTTTAAGTTGTATATTTGGAGTGAATGGGACTTGAGTAATTTTAGTAAAGCTAAGATTCTCAGTGAAGACGCCAATAGAGAGTGAGAGGTTGGATTTATGGTAATAAAGCAAATAATTAATAAAAAGAAGTCCTGGAAGAGAAGGAAGGTGGTGTGACCAGGAAGACAAATAGATATATTAGAGTGAAAAAGAGCAGATACAATCATGCAAAACTGGGTGTTAGAACTACCTAAGTTTATCCTAGATAATAAAAGAGAAACATGTAAATTGACCATACCTCCGCTATGCTCACCATCTAATCAGGAGTGAGTATGCAAATTAACCCTGCAAAGATGTTGGGTTAATTTGCATATACAGGCACCAGAATGAGAGCAGAGTGGGAAAGCTGGTGGAGAGTGGAGTGGTGTGGAGAACTTGGATCCCCAAGGCGCCAGATGGAGAGTAGAGAGGGTGAGCTGGTGGCTCAGAGAACTTGGCAGAGTGGGAGGCTGTGGGACAGAGCATGAAGGGAAAACCAAGAGTGCAGGGAGCACCCGGAATACTGGGAATCATAGTTCTGGTGGCAAATGAATCTCCTAGACACTAGACCAAAGTGAGCCTGGAGCAAGTTACTGTTGTGGTGGGGGATGAAGGGAAAGAAAAGGTGAGATACATAAGTGAAATCAGAGTGTCTAGGAAAAATTAAAGGGAAGATATCCTAAAACTTCCAGGAAATCTTCACCAATGAAACAAAGAAAAAAAAAAGCCTGTATTATTCTGTGAGCAACAAACCAAACTGGGCTGGGGTCTCAGACAATTCACTCATGTGATTGCAAAGACAGACAGAAACTCCCATATTGGAGAGGGCTCCCCTGAGGGGTCCCAGATTGGAGATGGTGCAGGTCGGGTCCCACCCCTTGTGCATGGATCTTCATGCACTGGGCCCCTAGTATTTTATTTATTTATTTATTTATTTTTAATTAAATCTTTATTATTCAGATTATTACATTTGTTTCTCTTTTTTCCCCTCCAAAGCACCCCTCCACCCAGCTCCCACCCTCCCTCTGCCCTTAGCTCCCTCCCATTGATCTCATCCATAGGTGTATGATTTTTGTCCAGTCTCTCCCTGTACACCCTTCACCCCTTTCCCCCTAAGAATTAACAGTCCACTCCCTTTCTGTGCTTCTGAATCTATTATATTCACCAGTTTATTCTGTTGATCAAATTTTTAATTCACTTAATTTTTAGATTCACTTGCTGATAGCTATGTATTTGTTCATAATTTTTTGTCTTTTACCTCTTTCTTCTTCCTCTTCTAGAAGAGTACCCTTCAGCATTTCATATAATACTGGTTTGGAGTTGATGAACTCCTTTAGCTTTTTCTTATCTGTGAAGCTCTTTATCTGCCCTTCAATTCTGAATGTTAGCCTTGCTGGATAGATTATTCTTGGTTGTAG
>PVJN01005837.1:0-79139 GCA_004026805.1 Lasiurus borealis
CCCCGCCCCCGTCTGGCCTCCCCTCCCTGCTTCAGGCTTCCTCCTGCTTTGGCCCGCCTCCCCTCACAACCCCCCCTCCAGCCCCCTAAAACCCTGCTCTGGGCTTTCCCCCTGCTCTGGGCTCCAGCTGCCACAGTGGGAGCCAGGACTCATCCGTGCCCATATTCCCTCCCCCCCTTCCCCCCCTCCCCGTAAGGCTGTCCTGGGGGAATATTTACGGGAGGTTCCCAGGGGAGGTGGTTAACAGTGGGGAAAGTTAGCCCTTGGAGGCTTTTTTGAACACCAGGCATTTAGCAGCCAAAACCACAGAGTCCTGCTTGGGGGAAAGATGCCCTGTGGTTCAGGCCTCCACGCAGAACAGCCCAGCTCCTGCCTTGGGACTCCCAGCCTCCTCCACGCCGTACCCTAGCCTTCGCCCACTCGTCACTTCCACTTGAGAGTGCCGCCTGCTCCTTGGAGACCAGGTGCTTGTCCACAGCCAACGCCACCCGAGACGACTTGGTAGAGTTGATGCTCAGCTGAGAGCTACACGTTTTTAAAGGGTCATCAACTCTCTTTGTATAAAGGGACGACATTAGAGGGTGCTATCCCAGACCACCCAGCCAAGAGCCCCTGGAACTGCTTCCCGGACAGTCATGGGCTTTGGTTTCTCAAGTTCATGGACATCTTGCATCACTATGGCTGCTGGCGCTGAGGTGATGGCCATCATCTGCCCCGGCCCCCCCCCCGCTACCTCCCTCCCCCCCTGCACCCCAAATTCCTCTCCCCCCAATAACTGCCTCCGCTCCCCCCACTCCCGGCCCTTAGCACCCACCAGTCCATCTTCTCTGTGCCCAGCAGGGATGAGCCAGAGCCTGGCCCTGTGGACGTGGGGCTGTCTGAGGAATGGTAAGGGGTCAACTCGTGGGCCTATGAGCACGTGCCTGCCTCTCCAACAGCTCACCGAGGTCCCCACGCTCCTTGCGTGGCCTTAGAGACCAAAGACAAAAGGCAACAGAGTCCAAACCCCTGCTCTGGGTTTTCCCCCTGCAGATGGGTCCTGGCTCCCACTGTGGCAGCTGGAGCCCAGAGCAGGGGGAAAGTCCAGAGCAGGGTTTAGGGGGCCGGAGGGATCCCCCTCACTGCACCAGTGGAGCAGGCCACTCCGTGAGTGGCTGTCCCAGGACCATGGGCACGGAGCCCTGTGCACAGAGGGGCTCCCGCAGGTTGGAGCCTCGGGCAGGTTCGAGCAGAGGAAGCTCAGTATCTGGCCTGGGCAGCTTGTCCTATCACCAAACCTGGGGTCCTGCGCCATGGTGCTGCGCTTGATTCATGGGACATGGGGTGCAGGGGCTTCCCTTTTTCCAGGAGCGTCAAGGCACCACACAGGCTGGACCTGCCCTCGCACTTGCTGGCATGGGTGAGTCCCTAACCACTCGGACAATCGCTCACCTTGCCCGCAAAGTAGGGACAGGTGCCAGGTGTGTATACACTGAAAAGGCAGGGGCTGGCAGCCCGCCCCGGGCCTCTTCCCAGGAACCCGTGAGGCCGCAGCGCTCCACCTTCAGGCGAAGAGTCAGGGGGGCTGCTCCAAGCAGGCCATGGGAAGAGCATGGAACACGAGTGAGTGTTGATGGTTAGCTGATTCGTCTCTTACTCTCAGGCACTGAGTCAGAGTCACTGGGATTCCATGACCATCTTCACGGCCAGCTGCAATGCTGCTCCCGCACCTGGACCTCTTTCTCAGCTCTGTCCTCAGATGGACTCTCCCTGAGCGAGGCCTTGGCCATTTCTGGGACATGAGTTTGCTAACAGAGCAGGAGATTGTGTGGTTGCTGAGAGATCAATCACAAGCTGGCATGTGGGTGACGATGAAAGAGATAGTGAGGGACACAGAGGTGGGCTCCCCGCCCCCCCACTTTGCTCTGAGTGGCTGATGTCAAAGTTCGTCCTCAACATCCGAGCCCCGCCTGGTGGTTAGGACCACCTGGAGTGGGGAGGTGCCTGGCCAGGCTGCCCTCGGAGTAGGCGCCAAGAATGTGGGCCTGATCCCTACTCAGAGCACATACAAGAATCAATCAGTGAGTGCATCAGTAAGTGGAACAACAAATCAATGTTTCTCCCTCTTTCTAAAATCAATTGAAAAATTTAAAATGCATTATAGAAAATCCACAAAGAGAAACTATTATTTGAGCTCCATTTTTATCTTCATAAGATTAAACAATAGATAGGAGACGTTTTAATAAAATAAAATACTGGTTAATTTCATTTCAAAAATGAAATTGTAAAGTGGCTTTTAAAAGTGTCTTTAAAGCATTAAATCTCTTCAAGGGATTTTTTTTCAGACTCAATTTTGAAAACCTGATTGATCATAAACATGTTAAAGGCACCTGGCCTGTGTGAGCAGTGGTTAGAGCGTCTGCTGCAGACTGAAGAGTAGCACGTTTAGCCCTGGCCCTGATCCGGGCACGTATGGGAGGCAACCAGTTGCGTTGTCGTTCTCACATGGATGTTTCCGCTCTCTTTCCCTCCCTCCCTCCCTCTCTTCCACTCTTCTCTAAAAAAAAAATAAAAATATATCCTCCGTGAGGATTACAAAAAATATATATCTTAAAGGCCCCCAATAAATTCTGAAATCATGTAACATTTGACTAACCCTGTTAATTGGCTTAATTGAACCCCAGGCATTATTCACATCAGTTAGAGCTAACTTTCAGAAAAATAACTAAATTAAAGAGAATTACCTGCCAGAAGTCGGCCACGGTGGCAGGCAGTGGTCCTTGGGTTGCAATGTATGCAGGGCTCCTGGGGTCATGGTCCATCTGTAAGACAGACTCACAGCGATTAGCTCGGAAAGCGATCACAACAGGGAAGTTATACATTGGCCACAGGGAGTGATTGGGTGCATCTGCACCCAACGAACCGGGACACGTCCATGTGTCGGCCGCTCCTGACTGCAGGGGGCAGGAGCAGCATCCACAGTGAGGATCAGCCCTTGGTCATTTGGCTGAGTGGAGAGAGCATTGACTGAAGGATCCTGGATTCAATTCTAGTCAAGGGTACGTACCTGGGTTGCAGGCTTGATCCCTGGCTCTGATCAGAGAGTGTGTGTGGAGGCAATCAATTGATGTGTCTCTCTCACACCGATATTTCTCTTTCTGTGTCTCTCCCCTCTCTTCCACACTCTCTAAAGATCATTGGAAAGATATCCTCAGCTGAGAAATAAAAAGAAAAAAGAAGTGAGGCTACACAGGCTGGGTCACAGAGTGAGACTGCCAGCAGGATGGCCTTTCCACGAATCCCAGAGTGGTTGGCATAAGCAGGGTGAACGGCCTGCATGCCCCACAGGTGTGTGCAGAGTCAGGGCCCAGGCCAGACCTGTGGAGCCGGGTGTCAGAACTGTGGATGCAGGGCTGGTGAGAGGTGAGCCCTGCTCTGGCTGAGTGAGGGCACTGCTAATGGAGAAGAACCTCTACCCGGGAAGCCTTCATGAACGGCAGTGCATCTACCTTTGGAAAGAGTTACTGCCTACGGGACACTTGTTTTATTACTATGAAGGCTCAGCAGGGCTGAGTCACGCATGGTCGGCGTCCTGGGAAGCAGGCCGGCCCCAGGAGCTGACCCCCACCAGAGGGGGGATAGAGAAGTTGGGCAGTCTGTCTGAGGCTGCCTGCCAGCCTCAATGGGGGAGGCTGTGCTCCTAAGGTCTTCATTAGAACACTTGATTGAAAGATGACTGAGCAGGAAAAGAAAGCAAGCAGCAGGCAGACACAGGCTGGAGGGGCGAGGGGATTAAACACATTCTGAGGTTGGCGAAGGGACAGGCTGTCCCTCAACACCACGCCCTGGCCACCCCGAGGTCAGGGTCATGCCAGTTGGTGTCCGCAACCCATCCCATCGCCGTCCCCCAGCCCATGGGATTGCAGGACCCCCCCAGAACCGTGGGGGCTCAGCCTATGGACAGCTGCTTGGCCAGACCACATGCCTGGCACTTGGCTCTGCCCCACAAGGCACTTTAGGTGTCACCCAGGATTAAGGATGCTCTAATTTTAAAGTTCACAGTTACACACACAGCTCCCAATCCAGGGATAAGTGAGTTTCAACCACACATGATTCCAGACAACACCTGTGGACACAGGCTGCCACCTGGCGTCACCTAGCACACTGTGTGGCTGAGTCTGCCGGGCTGGAGAGAAGTGGGGCATTGCTATTACACTGCAGAGCTGAGGCCTGGTGGTATAGACGGGTCCCCCTCCCCCCTCACACACATACACCTCATTGTAGCATGCAGCACAAAGGGCAGAGGTAAGTCCCTCCAGGGAATGCAGTCCAAGCCAATAAAGAGTGGGTGGGGGAGGGGGAGGGCAGGGTACAGGAAGGCACTGGTTGTGCCCTGATTTAGGGATTCAGAATGAAGGCGGACCTCACTCTGAAAGTCAACACACACACAGTACAGGTGCAATCTGTCCTCTCACTGAAAGCCCCGGTTAAGATATTTCCATAGGAAAACACTGAGCAGAGACCAGGAGTTATAATTTTCGATGTACATGTGTTGGGGTGACATAGCCCCACCTCCTGCCCAAAGCAATTTAGAGAGCAGCCTGATTTTGAATTGTTACTATGTTCAAACTAGCATTTAGGTGCTTTCAGAAGTGAAAGTCTGGACTGGTTTCAGGAGAGTAAATAAGGCCACCTGTAGTCACAGGTCTCAATTCTGGCATTTCAATTACTGTTCCCATGATCACAGAGGGTGGGACTCTTGCCCCATGCAGAAGGCAGTGAACAGCCTAGAGGGCTGAGTGGGGAAATGAGTCTTCCATTGAGCAACAAAAGACAGCCCTGATGGTGGTGCCACGCACCCTCTGTGGGACAGATGACGCCCTGGGCAGGAGCACTCACTGTGAGCAGCCAACACCGCATCTCAGAGCGTGAGAGGTTAGGGAGGAGGGAGGGCAGCATCCTCAGTGAATGAAAGTACAGCAGACAATGACAGGGACAGAAGCCGCCTTCTGCTTGATCTCCAAAGCGGGATAAGTGTGAAGAGAGGAGGCAGGCACATTCCTACTGACACCTTCTCCGGGAAGCCCTCCAGGTGGCTGATGAGCTCAGCGTGGCGGACATGTGTCCCGCCTCCAGGTCCTGGTGGGCATCTTCCCCGTCCTCGCTCACTTTCTCATGTCTTGTGGGATACTTTTTATTTGTACAAATGCCACAACCAGAAGCTCTGTGACTGTGGAAGAAAGGAGAATCTGCTTGGGCCCCAGCCTGTGACTGTGAGACATGAGAGAGGAGAAATGTGGGCAGCACAAGGACTGATGCCCTTCAATCCCGGATCCTTGGGAGTTTTCAGAAAAGGTGAAGCCATTTGTATGGAACCCATGTCCGTGGGGTGACAAATCTGTGAAGATGCCGGTGAACCTAGGTACCAGCACAGAGCACTCTTATGACCCTAGGTGCACAGGTAGAAGAGCCCTGCCATCTGCCTTAAACTGTAGAAGGGCAATCTTATATAATAAGAGCCTAATATACTAAGTGTCCAGTCTCCCAATTGGCTGTTCAACCAATCAAAGCATAATATGCTAATGATTAGAAGTCCCCAAGGGGCTGAGGGGACTGGGCACTGCCATCTTGTGGCTGTGGGTGCTGCTATCTTTGAGGGTGGGGCAGTCAATTAGCATATTCCCTTCTGACTGGCTGTGAGTGCCACTATCTTTTTGATGGCATGAGAGTCAATTAGCATATCCACTCTTTATTAGATAGGATATGCTAAGACCACTCAACTGCTTGCTATGACGTGCATTGACCACCAGGGGACAGATGCTCTGACGGGTAGGTTAGCTTGCTGCTGGGGTGCGGCCAATCAAGACTGAGTGAGACAGCCTGGACATGCCCTGCAGCTTTCCTGTGATCCCTCCCCACTGGCCAACCTCCCACGTCTCTCCCTGGCCCCAATTGTGCACTGGTGGGGGTCCCGTGGCCTGGCCTGTGTGCTCTTGCAATCTGGGACCCCTTGGGGGATGTTGGAGGTCTAGTTTCAGCCCAACAGCGGAATAACTGGTCACTATGATGCGCACTGACCACCAGGTGGCAGACAGTCAATGTAGGAGCTGCCCCCTGGTGGTCAGTGCGCTCCCATAGGGGGAGCACCCCTCAGTCAGAAGCTGGGCTCATGGCTGGCAATTGCAGGGGTGGTGGAAGGAGCCTCTCCCACCTCCATGGTAGCACTAAGGATGTCTGACTGTTGGATATCCCCTGAGGGCTCCCACCCTGCAAGATGGTGCATAAATTTTATGCAGCGGGCCTCTAGTCCTATATAATAAAGAGGTAATATACAAATTGACTGTCATGCAAACACACAAGATGGCTGCCCCCATCTGATCAAAGATGGCTGCCCCATGTGGACACAAGATGGTCACAAGATGGCCAGCAGGGGAGGGCAGTTGGGGGTGATCAGGCTGGTAGGGGGGTAGTTAGGCATCAGTTAGGCAAGGGAGTGGATAGGGGGTGATCAGGCTGGCAGATAGAAGCAGTTAGGGGAAATCAGGCAGACAGGCAGGCAAGCAGGTGGGAATCAGCAGTCCTGGATTGTGAGAGGAATGTCCAACTGCCTGTTTAGCCCACTGGGATCAGGCCTAAATGGGCAGTTGGACATCCCTCGAGGGGTCTCAGATTGGAGAGGGTGCAGGTTGGGCTGAGGGACACCCCCGCCCCCTTGCACAAATTTTGTGCACCGGGCCTCTAGTCTAGATATAAAAACCTAAGTGACTGTTTGAGTCTTTGGACCTGTGGACCTTTCAACTAGAAGCTATGATGGGCACTGACCATCAGGGGACAGTTGCTCAACACACAGGCATAGAACACACTGATGAATCAGAGGGAAGGGTGGGGGGGAAGAGATTAACCAAAAATCTTATATGCATACTAGAGGCCTGGTGAACAAATTTCATGTGTGGGTACAGTCTCTACACATGAATCAGGGCCATCTTTTCCAGCTGCCCACAGCTGGCCCTGCTGCATGCCCCCTCCCCCCAACCCCCACAAACCACCCCTGGTTTCCCATTCGCCATAGGAGGAATTGGAGCCTGCCAGCCAGGGAAAGGGACCAAGAGGTGGTCAGTGCGCCTCATAGTGACTGGTTCAGTGGTTGTTTTAGTCTTTCTGCCATTAGGGTCAATTTGCATATTACCCTTTTATTATATAGGATAGAGGCCTGGTGCATGGGTGGGGGCTGGCTGGCCTGCCCTGAATGGGGTCCTGGACTGGGGTGAAGGGTTCCCGTTGCGGGCAAGGCCAACCTGGACAAGGGGCTGTGGGTGGTTTGCAGGCCAACCATGCCCCTGATTGGGGTGGCGGTCCCCACTGGGAGCAGGGCTGGCTTGAGTGAGGAGCCTCAGATGGTTTACAGGCCATCAATGTCCCCTTTAGGGTGGGGGTCCCCACTGGGGAGTGAGGCTGGCCTGGGTGAGGGGCTGCAGGTGGTTTGCTGGCTACCTGCTCCTCTGGTTTTGTCAGGAAGGATGTCTGGAATGATATCCAGAAAACATCCAGTCTATCCTTTCTAATTAGCATAGACTAGAGGCCTGGTGCACAGATTCATGTACCAGTTGAGTCCCTCAGGCTGGCCTGTTGGGATTGGGCTGAATTTGTACACCAGGCCTCTGACATCCTCTGAGGGTCCCAGATTGCAAGAGGGCACAGACCAGGATGAGGGACCTCACTGGTGCATGAATCTGTGCACAGGGCCTCTAGTTATTAAATAGGCATAACTGCCTAGTTTTCTCTCTAGAAACCCTAATGTGCAATAATTTCCCCAGTGTCACCTCAGAATTAATCTTAAAGAGGAGGTGTTCAGTATGTCCTGAGGCCTGAAGGCTGGAGGGGACCATGGGCTGGTGTCGGTGGGGCCGCTTTGGGGACACCTGGGCCAACCTCTGAAATGGACATTAGAGTGGACATGATGTCCTCCTCTGTGCTCTTACTTCACACCTACTTTTCCTAGTGTCAGAAGCAACCTCCACAGACGTTTTCTTAAAAATAAGTGGCTATGCCGAAACTGGTTTGGCTCAGTGGATAGAGTATCAGCCTGTGAACTGAAAGGTCCCAGGTTCGATTCCAGTCAAGGGCATGTATCCTGGTTGGGGCACATCCCCAGTAGGGGGCGTGCAGGAGGCGGCTGATCGATGTTTCTCTCTCATCAATGTTTCTAACTCTCTATCCCTCTCCTTCCTCTCTGTAAAAAATTAAAAAAAAAAAATATAAGTAGCTATGAAATCAGAGTTGTCAGAGCCCTTCTAGACACCAGCCTCAATCTGAGGGTTTATTGGGAAGCAAGGGGAGACTCTGGCTTAGGAGCTGACATTAGTTTCATATTTTATTCTTATGAGTTGAGATTTAGTTAAGAAAATGCTAACTATGAACCATAATTATTGCACAAATGTTTGCTTGTAAATATTTTCTGAGAACCAAAGTGTTGGCTTTCTTATTTGGCCAACTGCTTATGCTATTTAGGGCATCATCCTCTGACGAATCAATTTGTACTAGTTAATTAGACAAATGCATTCTGATACTAGCTAATTAGACAAATACATTCGAATACCATTTAAATAAATTAAACATTGAATTAAAACTTTATTTATTTTAATAATTCTTTACTGTTGAAAGTATTACATATGTCCCCTTTTCCCCATTGAACTCCTCCAGCCCTCCCTCGCCCCCAGACCCTCCCTGCCCTACTGTCTGTGTCCAAGGACCAAGCATATGTGCATAAAGATCTTTGGTTGATAACTTCTCCTCCACCCATCCTCTCCCACCTTCCCTTTGGGATTCTACACTCTGTCCCATGCTTCCATGTCTCTGGATCCACTCGGTTCATCAGTTTATTTTGTTACTTAGATTCCACATATGAGTGAGATCATGTGATACTTGTCTTTCTCTGACTGGCTTATTTCACTTAGTACGATACTTATCCATGCTATCTCAAAGGATAAGAGATCCTTTTTACTGCTGCATAGTATTCCATGGTGTAAATGTCCCACAGCCTTTTTTTAAAAAATATATTTTATTGATTTTTCACAGAGAGGAAGGGAGAGAGATAGAAAGTCAGAAACATCGATGAGAGAGAGAAATCGATCAGCCGCCTCCTGCACACCCCACACTGGAGATGTGCTCGCAAGCAAGGTACATGCCCCTGTCCGGAATCGAACACAGGACCTTTCTATCCACTGAGCCAAACCGGTCTCGGCTCCCACAGCCTTTTTATCCTCCTATCTACTGATGGGCACTTGGGCTGTTTCCAGATCTTAGCTATTGTACATTGTGCTGCTATGAACATAGGTGTAGTTACATTCTTTCTGACTTGGTGCTTCGGTTTCTTAGGATATATTTCTAGTAGTGGGATCACTGGGTCAATGGCAGTTCCATATTTAATTTTTTAGGAATCTCCATGGTGTTTTCCACAGTAGCTGCACCAGTCTGCATTCCCACCAGCAGTGCACGAGGGTTCCTTTTTCTCCACATCCTCACCAACACTTGTCCTTTGTTGATTGTTGATGGTAGCCATTCTGACAGGTGTGAGGTGATACCTCATTGTCGTTTTAATTTGCATCTCTCTGGTGATCAGTGACTTTGAGCATTTTTTTTCATGTCTCTTGGCCATCTGTATGTCCTCTTTGGAGAAGTGTCTATTTAGGTCCTCTGCCCATTTTTAAAAATATATATATTTTATTGATTTTTTACAGAGAGGAAGGGAGAGAGATAGAGAGCTAGAAACATCAATGAGAGGAAAACATCAATCAGCTGCCTCCTGCACACCCTCTACTGGGGATGTGCCTGCAACCAAGGCACATGCCGTGGACTGGAATCGAACCTGAGACCTTTCAGTCCACAGGCCGAAGCTCCATCCGTTGAGCCAAACCGGTTAGGGAATATTGGATGGCTTGTCTTCCTTCTGTTAAGTTGTATGACTTTCTTATATGTTTTTGATATTAACCCTTTATCAGCTATATCAGTGGTTGGCAAACCGAGGCTTGTGAGCCACGGTTTGCCACTCTGTTGACGAATGAGTTTGTCAACCACTGACCTAGACTCTCAATTTTAATAATTACAGGCTGTTGCTGTTCCTTGGGCTTAATCCAAGCGGTCGGCAAACTCATTAGTCAACAGAGTGGTAAAATGGGCTCGCGAGCCACAGTTTGCCAACCACTGAGCTATATATATCATTGCCAAATATGTTCTCCCATACAATGGGCTTCCTTTTTGTTTTGTTGATGGTTTCTTTTGCTGTGCAGAAGCTTTTTACTTTGATGTGGTTCCATTTGTTTATTTTCTCCTTAGTTTCCTTTGCTCTAGGAGATGTATCTGCAAACATATTGCTACATGAGATGTCTGAGATTTTGCTGCCTATGGTTTCTCCTAGGACTTTTGTGGTTTCATTTACATTTAAATCTTTTATCCATTTTGAGTTTATTCCTCTGCATGGTGTAAATTGGTGGTCTAGTTTCATTTTTTTTGCATGTACCTGTCCACTTTTCCCAATACCATTTATTTAAGAGGTTGCCTTGACTCCATTGTATACTTTTGCCTCCTTTGTCAAATATTAATTGAGAATGATGGCTTGGGTCTATTACTGGGGTCTCTGTTCTGTTCTATTGGTCAATATGCCTGTTCTTATGCCAGTACCAGGCGGTTTTGATTACAGTGCTTTGTAGTTTAACTTGAAATCTGGTATTGTGATTCCTCCATCTTTGTTGTTCTTTCTCAAGATTGCTGCAGGTATTAAGGGTCTTTTCGGTCCCATAGAAATTTTTAGAGTATTTGTCCTAGATCTGTGAAATATGCCATTGGTATTTTAATAGAGATAGCATTGAATCCGTAGAGTGCCTTGAGTATGGACATTGTAATGATGTTGATCCTACCAACCCAAGAATACTGGATTAACACTTTAAACATTTTCCTCCCTTAATAAACTACAGAGTAAAGAGGGAGGTGATCCTCACCTGTTCCTGTTGTGAAATGTGCAGTTTTGACAAAGCTGCCATGTGACTGACGGTGCTCAGTCTCCTCTCCAGTGCCCACCGCCTAAGGGGCCTCTCTCGGACACCGTATGGGAAAGCAGGGCCGTGGTTACCTTTCCCGACCTCTGATTTAAAAGCCAAGGCCACCCACTATTACCCATTGGTGGTGGCAGAGTTTAATGCGCTGAGCACAACCACGGTGATGGATGGCCAGTCTCTCCTGCGCAGCCCGGCTCCCAGCCTAATGGCACTTCTCATTCAGCTGCTGGACGCAGCTGCCATGGCCTCTGCTATTTTAGAGGAAGACGCTCCATGGGCTTCTAGTCCACCCTTACAAGTCGAGGCATAAGAAAGAGCTGTGGCATCTAATAGAGGAGGGAGCACAACAAAATCACTTCTCTTTCTAAGGGCTGCCTTCTGACCCAAGTCCCTGCAGGAGTTGCTCCTGGATGATGCTGTTCCTATGCCAGCAGCCAGGCCTGCCAGGACTCGGAACCCACACAGGGGGCGCGGGGACTGGCGCACACGCCCTCATGGCTTTCAGACGCTCCTTTAGTTCTCCCTTGGGTCCTCCCAGGGACCAGGAGCCACAGAAGCATGTGACTCTCCTAATTCCAGGGATCCGGGGTCAGTGCCACGATCTGTCACACAGGCCGGGGCCATGCAGCTACAGACCCGCTTCCCCGGACACAGCACCTCTCACAACAGGGCAGGCGGCCAACAGCATGGCTTCGCCTTAATGGTTTGAATTAGAACAAGAAAATCCAAGCACATGGCAATGTGCTCGAGAAGACTGTGGCCACAGGAGAACCTGGGAACCAGGGGTTCTCAGGTTGAGGCTAGGAGCCACCTGGAGGAGGACAGCCTTCTCCCTTGTGGCCACAGGCCAGGGTGGTTAGGCTGGGCAGGTAGGCACATAGCCGTTTTCCTGCGCTGCCTGGACGAATGGTGAGAAGTGTCAGGAAGTGCGATGTGGCTCAGGCACGCGGGGTCTCAACAAGAGGTGTTTATACAATAGGCCCTTTGAAATGAGTGGAACCAACAAATGTGGCCACTTGGTCCACTGTCAGCAGCTGCCACTTGAAGTCACAAGGCGATGCTCTCACAGACAGCTCACCACTGAGGAGTCATGGGGCTGCTAGCACATGGGGTGCCTTTCATGAGGTATCCCTACCCTCCCAAACGTCTGTCATCTGTAAAGTCATTGCCTTGGAATAACAGCCAGTGCAGCACCCCCACACAGTCCTTGACTGGATGCAAATCAAAATTTCGGGGAGACTCTCTATGCCTCCCTTAAGACCAATGTGGAGAAACACGTCTAAATCGAGGCGACCTCAGCTTCTTGCCATCATAAACCCACACCAAGCCCTTCTCTGCTGCCGGTTTAAATGCCAGGCACCACACTCCTGTAGTCTCTGCTTACACAGCCCTCTCCCTGTGGCTGCAGACCCCAGCCCTGTCCTCCCTGCCTAGGGCAGGGGCACCTCCCCATGTGCTGAGACGGTTGGCTGGCTGTGGAAACCTGACAGAAAGGGGTCATTTGGTTCTATTCAGGCTCCAGCTCCCAGAGGGCACAGCACCTGCACCCTCCAGATACCCAGGTGCCAGGCATGGCTCTAATTCCTCATTTCCTCTGAATGCATCAGGCACCAATGGGTCTAGGAAAGGGCAAACCTTCAGGCCGCTGGCAATGGCCCTCCTAGTCACTGCTCCCTGCCCAGGACACAGCTACCTGGATCACTGGGTAAGCTGGTTGCTGAATAACACTAATTACTTCGTTGAGACTAATAATCTGGCTGAGACTAGTTACCTGGTTAGGGCTAGTTACTGGTTGGGACTAAGAACCCAGTTGAGACTAGTTAACTGGTTAAGGCTGGTTCCTGTTTGAGGCTAATTACCTGGTTGAGGCTATTAACCTAGTAGAGACTAGTTATCTGTTTAAGCTGGTTCCTGGTTGAAACTAGTTACCTGGCTAAGACTGATTGCCTGGTAGAGACAAGTTACCTGATTAAGGCTGGTTACTGGTGGAGACTAATTATCAGCTCTGTACTGGGAGCAGGGCAGGGCATGTTTTCCCTGCCAACTTCACATGGTTTGCCCACATGGTGCCCTGGGAAAGGCTGGTGGCCTCTGTGGGGACAGTACTTACAATGGGGCTGGCGTTGATGTAGTCCGAGTTGCTGTGGCTGTTTTCCAGCTTCAGAAGGATCCTGGAGTGGTCATCTGCAAAGCCCCAAAGCAAAGTCAGGTCTGTGCCAGCCCACACTGCCCAGGAATGCATGCGCAGCGATGCCGCGAGTGCCCTGTGGCTGTCCTCTGCAGGCAGCGTCCCCTCCGAGTGCTCAGCCCTTCCCATGGAGCTCAGGGTGATCCACCCCTTCTCCCCATTTACTCCCATCACTGTCCGTAGAGGAGAATCGGGCTGTGCGAGGACCTGACACTATATCCTACTTGGTACAACTCGGAGAGACTCTTGTTTTTATATGTAAAGTTCAAACACCACGGTTATTTGCGACATTTACATAGAATTTACCTTTAAACATGTTTGGCAAATAGTAAATAAATATTGATATGCAGAGGAAGCGATTAGGCCACCACTCAATATCCCAAGCTTTATCATCTATAAGCAGCTAAATCCTCGAGGTGACAGGAATTAAGTTTTAAAAGGTGATTAAGAGGAAAGGAAAAATGGGGATCCAGTGGGAACAGGGCAGAGGTGTGCAGTGGGGCCTCCCTGACACAGGCAAAACACTGTCATTCACATTGAACGCAGAAGCCATGGAGTGCAGGCCTGTGACCTCTCCAATGTGTCACCCTACTGCGTACAGTGAGGGCCCTCTTTGCCCTTTTCCAGGAACTTTCAAAAGGAGACCTTGTAGGGAATGGAGCAGGGCCTGATAGGAGCAGGAGGGTCACCTGGGTCCTGCCCTCTCCTTCCAGCTCCCCTGGCTCTGCAGCCACTAGTTTGTCCCTCCCCGCATGAGCATTGGAGCAAAGTCACTGGCGCGATGGCACAATGGCACTCACTCTGTTTAGTTTCTGGCATTAGGCCCTGCTTTTGAAACATCTGCTGCCTGCAGAGTGGCAAGGCCAGGGCATAGTGTGGGCAGCCCTGAGGTGGTAGAAGGGGTATTCAGCTCAGCTGGGCGAGTCTTAGTTACTCTGTGGCTCACTTTTCCTGCTCACTGTGTTGTTGTTGGTTTTTATCTTCATGTGAGGGTATTTTTTTCCATTGCTTTTCAGGGATGGAGGGGGAGAGAGAGCAACATCGATGTGAGAGACATCGATGTGAGAGATATTGGCTGGTTGTTTCCTGCTTGTGCCCTGAGGAGGGGTGGGGAGTGAACCTGAAACCCTGGTATGTGCCCTTAACTGGAATGGAACCTGAGACCCTTCAGTGCAGGAGTTGGGGGGGCTGACTAAACACTGAGAAGCACTAGCCATCCTTTTTGAGGCGATATCCCTGGAGTCAGCATGATGACATCGGGCTCTGACCTCGGCCACCCTTATCCTCTGTGATGGGGCGGAGGGCGGTGTGGTTGGGTTGTGAGCTGAGGGGAAGCGGCTCATCCTCTCTCTGGCCTGGACTCCACAGTCTGGATCCTGTCCCTTCATGTTCTCACACCTGCGCTGGGAGCAAATACAGCCCACGGACCAAGCCCTGGAGCAGGAAGGTGTGGTCATGGGGTGTGTTCTTCAAGGACTCCCTCCGACCTTCCGAAGAGCCAGGAAACATGGCCATTCAGGCTGTCTTCTCGGCCCCGTGACCAAGGTCTTTCCTCCAATAAGAACCACAGTAGCAATTGTCATTTTAGAAATGCGTTTACCTCCTGTGGTCATTCTGTCACATTTCAGGGCCATGCCCGCTCCCTGCTTTCAACTGGCACAGGTCACCTCACAGAGTGTGCCCTGCGCCTGAGTTTTGGGGTGAGCTCCTTTCATCATTTGTGTGAGGCAGGCCTGGGGGTGACTCAGCTTCTGTGAGACACAGTGCTATTAGCCAACGCCACCCAGGAGCTTTACGGAGGCTGCAGGTGTCAGCTTTGCCAAGCAGGAAGGAGAAGATGCCTATCAAGAAGGGACTTGAGCCCTGGTGGATGTGGCTCAGGTGGTTGGGTGTCGTCTTGTGTACCATGGGGTCGATGGTTCAGTTTCTGGCTAAGGGTGTGGACCTGGGTTGCAGGCTCGATCCCTCAAAGGGGGAGTGTGGAGGCAAACAATCCATGTTTTTCTCTCATTTCCATTTCTCTCTCTTCCTTCCAGCTCTCTAATATCTCAATAAAAACATATTCTTTAAAAAAGAAGTTGAACGAACTCCTGAGTACTCACCCTTCACCAGTGCCTGCTTCAAGAATAGTATTTCTAATTCCTCCTGTGTTCTAATACTTAGAACAGTACTTCTAATTCCTCTTGCGTTCTAATACTTGGAACAGTATTTTTAAGTTCTGTTCTAAACAGAACTCACATATATCACCTGTTGCTTCCCCCACACCATGCCACAGACAGAATGGGGACTCTTTTCCCATTTTAGGCTAAAAAACTAAGGCCCAGAAGCACCCAGTGAGTGACTGTGCAGAGGCCACATGGCCAACAGCCAGGAGACCAGGTGTGAGGTCCAATCCCACACCTGCAGGCAGGTGTGTCTGGGTCAGTTATTCAATATTTTAAAGTGTTGGACTTGTCCTCCAAAGTGTGGGATACTGATGTCGAACTCACAGGCATGTTGTGGCAAGAGGTGTGTATAAGCAGGCATTACAATCACATAGCAGGGGCTCATGGACAAAGTTAGGATCACAAGTGAATATGCCTGATGGTAAAAAGCCCGTAGAACTGACTGACACGTTTAGGATGGTGGACACATGTTGTTGCCACGAAGTAGAAGATGATTTTCATAAACCCCACAGGAGACATTGTGTGCCGTGAGAGGCTGCAGAGCCCTGCAGGTAGACAAGCGAAGGTCCTGTGGGGGCCGCTACAGCTCGGCCAGTGGATCTGTGCAGGCATGGCCTGTCCAGGCCTGTCCCATGTGCCACACAAATTGCCAGAGCCCACCCAAGAGGGCACCAGGCCTCTGTGACTGACGATACCAAGGATTCTCTACAGATGGTTCCCACAGTTGGGGAGTGACTCACTGACCCAGTGCATGACGATGTGGGTCCTTCACTAGCAGGTGAAGGCCTTGGTGTGCTGAGTCGTCAGGAGTCCATGGGGTCATGGCCGTCCAAGTGGTCAGCCTGACTGGCACCGTTGCAATTTCCCTTTGTGATTTAGATGAAACCATCATGCTGGGCAGACACCACTGTTTGTGCTTCGCAACCGTGGAGGTGTGTTGTGTGTTGGGGGACGGGCCAGCGTGTGTCTGGAGAGTCAGCTCCGAGTCACTCAAGTAGACCATGCTCTGGGATAAGCCCATGGCATTGGGGCCACCATTCCTGCATGGGTGTCGCAGGCCCACGGGCAGCTTGTGCTCTGTAAGCTCACAGCCTAGGTTCTTCCGCACCATTGACTCCACGGTGAGCCAGACGGCCAGCCTAAGGGTTCCGCCAACACACACAGAAATGCCTTTTCTATCTGGGGCTTATAGTTGATGCAAAGCAATAAATTTAAAAATGTGTTTTTTAATTTATTTTAGAGAGAGAGGAAGGGAGAGGAAAAGAGAAACATTGGTTGCCTCCCGCAGAACCCAACCTGAAAGCTGGGCATGTGCCCGGCAGGGAGACCAGCCAGTGACCATTTAGTGCACTGGCCAACACGCAACCTGCTGAGCCACCCAGCCAGGGTGAAGCGAGACATTTTTATTTTATGTTTGTTTCTGGATTCTGAGAATCTAAAGAGATGTTTTCTTTGCAGACAGTTTCCAATCACTGTGGCAGAGACAAAGGTGTATGATGGATCCTGGAGGCACGCGAGACCTGCCAGCTCACACTGACCAATGCATCCTTGGTCTTGGAGAGTGCAGGTCCTGTGGTTGCTGAAAGGAACATCCACACGCTCAGTGCATAGACACGACTTCTTATAGTGTGCAGGCTGTCCTTTAGCCCAGGTGTTGATGGGTTGGCTCCCCTGGAGTCGGGGGCAGAGGGTCTGGGCCCTGGCTTCTAGGTGCTGCCCAGCTTTTTGGGCCCTGTGGCCTCTCCTCGAATCATGTCTGCCTCCCTTGGGCATGGTCACTGGGGTGATCCAGATAACTCTCTCCTGTGAGGGCATGTGGAATGCAACCCTTTGCCACATCAGGTAACGTTACGATTCTAAGGGTTGGGACGAGGGCACCTCAAAGGCCATTGTTTTGCTGCCACATCCAGCAAAGTGACAAAGTGCCGCCCGGCAGAGACTGAGAGTTCCACTGGAGCAGTCTGGGCTCTGGGACCCATTCCTGCTGCCCATGGCAGAGTGGGTGTCTGCTGACCCCCTCTTCAGCCAGGTTAGCAAGCACCACAGTGCCGGTTGTTGAGAGTGTCTGTCCTGTGTCTATTTCAACCAAAAGCTTTGCAGGTACACACCTCTCATCCTGCAGACAGAAACATCCCAAAGGGTAGCACCCCAGCGCCTGTGCTTCCGAGGACGAAGAGGAGGTGGAGTTGGTAGATGGGAGGTAGTGATTGCTGTCAAAGTTCTGGTTGCTTGGCAGGTGAGCGGAATGGGCAGCCACGGTTTTCCAGCTGAGGCCACAAGGGCCTAAAAAGCTGGGCAGCACCTGGAAGCCACTGTCACACACTCACACTCACACTCACACACCCACACACTAACTCATGCACACACTCACACACCCTCACTGTCACATACACACACTCACACTAACACCCCCCCACTCAAACATTCTCACATCCACACTCACACCCACACTCACACTCACACACCCTCACTGTCACATACACACACACTCTCACATCTACACCCACATACTAACACACTTCACTGTCTCACACACACACACACACTCTCACATCCACACCCACACACTAACACACACATACACACCTCACTGTCACACACACTCACACTTACACCACACACTCACACACCCTCACTGTCACATACACACACACACTCACACACCCTCAGTCACATACACATACTCACACATTCTCACACCCACACACTAACACATGCACACACTCATGCATCCTCACTATCACATACACACACTCACATACTCTCACACACACTCACAATCCTCACTGTCACATACACACACACACGCACACAACCTCAGTCACATACACACACTCACACACTCTCACACCCACACATTAACACATGCACACACTCACACACACTATCACATACAAACTCACACACACTCTCACACCCACACCCACACTCACACACTAACACATGCACATACTCATGCACCCTCACTATCACATACACACACTCACATACTCTCACACACACACACTCACAATCCTCACTGTCACATACACACACACATGCACACGCACACAGCCTCAGTCACATACACACACTCACATACTCTCTCACACACACCACACACTAACAATGCACACACTCACATACCCTCACTGTCACACACACACTCACACTCACACACACTTACATTCACACCCACACCCACACCCACACACTAATACATGCACACACACCCTCACTGTCACATACACACTCATGCTCACACTCACATACACACTCTCATAGCCACACCCACATACTAATACATGCACACACTCTCACATACCCATACACACATACACACTTACACAGTCACCCACACCCACTCCCTCACACACTCATCCAAACACATGCACATTCTCACACACACTGTCTCACATGCACTCAATATCACACCCCCACACTCACACACATATGTACACTCTCACATACACTCACACACACATGCACACTTTCTCACACACATGCAGTCTCACACATACATACTCAATTGTCACACACACATACACACTTATATATACACACACTCACTGTCACACTCATACCCCCCCACACATGTACACTCTCACCCACACTCACCCATACACTATCACATGCACACACTCCCTCACACACATACCCAAACACACTCACTTACACTCACACATGAACTCACACTCACATAAAAACCCATTCACACACACACATACACACCCACACTCACACACTACCACACACACACTCCCACACTCACACACACATACTCATACTCACATAAACATCCAAATACATGCACACTCACACACACACACACTCCCTCCCTCACATAAACACCCAAACACATGCACACTCACACACACACACCAGCAACAATGGTCCACCATCGAGGAGCCATTGTGGAGTCCAGGTCGCAGGTGTGTAATTGAGCATGGGTTGTGGTTCAGTCAAGTGTGTGTGATAATCAGCATTGGGAGAGTGTGGGGCTGTGCCAAGCAACAGCATTTCTCCTCTGTAAAGGGCTCTGGGAGGGGGTGGGTGTTAGCCCAGAGCCTTTCCCGGGCACCCTTCCCCAGCAGTATCATCCCTTCCAGGTGTTGTGCAGCCCTGCTGGGCAGGCTCAGGGCCAGCAGCATCCAGCCCTCAGCCACACAGGGACCAGGCCCAGCTGGGGCAATGCCCCCTCTGACCAGAGCCGGAACCACAATCAGGAGCCATCTTCTTCTTGTCCACATGGGTCCCTGTGTCAGGTCCTCTAGGTCAGGAGGGCGACCTGCACTGATGTGGAGACAGGCCAAGCAGCTCAGGGTTGGGGAAGGGACACTGCTGGGTGGCATTGCTCTTTGCTCCTTGTGGCTGCACCTGGCAAGAACCCACAAGTTGCCAGGGCCTCCAGGATGCAGAGCCGGGCTGCTGGGATGGCCACCAGACGTTCCTCTCTGCCCTGCCCCGCCTGAGGTTACTCTGTCGAAGGTTTTATCAATGACTTGATGTGTGGATGAAGGGCACGGAGTGGGAGGAACTGGGAATTGGGGATGAAAATCTTCCAGATTGCACAGCAACTGAGCTCAGGTGCAGCTGGGGAAGGGGTCTGGGCCCACGTTGGGCTCACAGCAGGAAGACCCCCGAGTTCTGCAAGCCAACAGTGGCACTCCTACTGCCCAACGAAAACTCACACTGCCAGACGAGAAGATCCGGGGAGGGGAGGCACTGCCATCTGAGGCCACGTGTGTCTCAGGGTGTGTTCCCCAAGGCTGGTCCCATCCACTCACTCCAAGGCTCTCCCGCCTGGATGTGGCAAGACCTTGAGAGCAGTCCCTCAGGTCCCTGCTCTGAAGGGTGCAGGTCAATCCTGACGGGTTTCCCTCCAGGCCGGAGGAGGTGGCTGTGTGAATGGAGGAGGGATGCACCTTTGCACGGGACCCTTTATCCACTCGACCCAGCTGTGTGGACTTGCTGCCCTCTCCCCTTGCCCTTCCCACCCACCAGCAGGACTGCTCCTCATACCCCACGGCAGGCTGCCCAGGCTGCTGATGGCTGAGTCAGCATGGCGGCCTTTCCAACTCCCATTTCCCAAGTCTTAGGAAAAAGATGGTTCTTGATTGTGGCTCCGGCTCTGGTCAGAGGCGGCATTGCCCCAGCTGGGCCTGGTCTCTGTGTGGCTGAGGGCTGGATGCTGCTGGCCCTGAGCCTGCCCAGCAGGGCTGCACAATGCCTGGAAGGAATGATACTGCTGGGGGAGGGTGCCCGGGAAAGGCTCTGGGCTAACACTCACCCACGAAATCTGCCAGCTCAGTCTGCACCTGACCTCGGACACTTAAAGCGAGCGCCCTGAGATCTGCTTCTTTCCTACTGCCCTCCATCCAGGTCCTGAGGACAGAGGCCACGCGTGGCTCACTGGTGTCTCTGTCATGAGTACCTGGCACATAGCAGGTGCTTAATAAATAACTGTTGGTTGGACTTTTCTTTCTGCTTTTCCACTGTCAGTAGTTCCTGGCCAGGTAGGAGTCCACAGTGGATGCTGCCTTAGTGATGGCTGTTCACCTGTGCCCACAGCCAGCACCATGCTCATCCCTTCCAACTCTCATAGTGCTGCATTGCCAGGGTGACCGCATACTCCCGGCTTCAGAGATGAGGTTCTGAGGGATGTAGCAGCAAGTTTCCCATGGCATCCTAACAGCCGCCCAACAGCCCAGGCAGCTGGCACCTCTGTTCCCCCCTGGGGTTTTAAGACTGTGCCCAACCCCAAGACAGACACGGATTCTGTGATTTTAGGCTGGGACAGCCTCACAGGGCATCCACACTGCTGTTGACAGTGGGGGACAGGCTGCCTCAGAGAGGCGCGTGGTGGAAGTGGGGAAGGAGGGTCTTCCCAGCCACGAGAATGACACCAGGGACCATGAAGACAGAGGTTCAGCCTGTCCCACCCTTCCCAGTGGCGCGCTCACAGTACGTACAGGCCAGCACCTCTGGGCAGCGGTTCTTGGGCACGTTCTCCTTCCTCTGGGCCACGAGCGAGCTGTTGGGCTCCGCCTGGTATGCGCACAGCGCCTCCCACTCCTTCTCCAGCCGGTTCTTGTTCCTCAGGTGGTCCTCCATGTAGGCCTGCAATGGGAACCAGTGTCAGGCACGGGACACAGGGCGCCAGGGCCCACATCCCACAACAGGGCGTCCCCCTTCCCCCCCGCCAGGCCTTCGGAAGGACAGGAGGACAGGCTGCCAGATGCATGGGCAGACATGGAGCTTGTACTCTTGGCTGGGTCAGAAGGGTCTGTCGGTGTGGACAATGCTGAACCTGGGCCATGCAGACTCAGCCCAGGACACTGCCCCCTCGCTGTCAGGACAGGACTGGGAGAGCCAGGTCAGGGCAGACAGGTCTGATCAACTACCAGGTGCTGGACAGAAACCGAGTCCAGCCTGGAGACAGCAAATGGGGCTCACGCCTCGGGGAGGCTTCTTGCGCCACACTGAAGGGCAGAGAGCTTATGAGGTCAGTAAGGGCAGGCTGGGCGCAGGTGTGGGTCAGGGAAGCTCAGTGCAGAGGGAGGGGACTCTGGAGATCTGTCCTGGGTGTCCCAAGGTTTGGGAGTAGGGTCTGGGCTTGGAAACGGGAGGACAATGCCAGGGAAGTGACAGATACCGCTGCACAAAACAGCTCATGTCCCATGGGGAAACTGCATGGAAGGCTCAAGAGCCAGGATTCATACCGCTGCCGCTGCTGCAGCCCTGGAAGGCGCCTCAGTAAATGTTCGCAGGGAAAGTCACTTCCTTTTCTCAGAGAACCACTAGTGTGAGCAGATATGATGCTGCAGTGTTATTTGAAACTCAAGGCCCAGTTCCAAAATGTGTGCACGGGTAGGGTCCCTAGCAGCTTCTGGCTGCCGGCTGGGGCCTTCCTCCCTTTCCCCAGCTGGCCCCGCTCCTTGGTTGAACTCTCTGAAGAAACCCTGGTCGAGGGGACAATTTGCATACTATGCTTTTATTAGATAGGATTGTTTCACTGAAAGTACACAATGCACTGTCTGAAACTATTTCATGTGTCCACTCAGTCATGCTGAGGCCGTTCCTTCAGAGAATACCTCAGGGAGGAGCGGGGTGGCAGGGATCCCTAGAATGGGGCAGCGCATGAGTGGTGGCTGGTGGGCAGGTGAGGGCCCCTCATGGTTCTTGATTGTGGCTCTGGCTCTGGTCAGAGGCGGCATTGCCCAGATGAGCCCTAGCCTTTGCCCAAATGACCTGGACTCTCCACCCTAATAAGACCTTCCCCGATTTGGACTCCCTCCGCCAATCATTCCACCTTCTGCACCTTGTTCTTACTGATCCTCCTTAAAGAATCTGTCCAAAGTCAAGGTTAGTGCCAGCGAGCCTCTTCCTCTCAAGTGTAAGTAGGATGTGCCTGTCGCCACCTGTCTGGTCTGCCTTACTGACAACCCCCCACCTCAGACACTTACTGTTATTTTATTTATTATTATTATTATTTTAAATATATTTCATTGATTCTTCACAGAGAGGAAGGAAGAGGGAGAGAGAGCCAGAAACATCGATGAGAGAGAAACATCAATCAGCTGCCTCCTGCACAACCCCCACTGGGGATGTGCCCACAACCAAGGTACACATCCTTGACCAGAATTGAGCCTGGGACCCTAGAGCCTGCAAGATGACGCTCCATCCATTTAGCCAAACTGGTTAGGGCTATTATTATTTTTGTTAACCTTCACCTGAGGAAATTTTTTTTTAAATTAAATATTTATTATTCAGATTATTACATTTGTTTCTTTTCCCCCTCCATATCTCCCCTCCACCTGGCTCCTACCCCTTACTCTACCCTTACCTCCCTCCCATTGACCTCATCCATAAGTGTATGATTTTTGTCCAGTCTCTCCCTGTACACCCCTCACCCCTTTACCCCTGAGAATTATCAGTCCACTCCCTTTCTGTGCTCCTGATTCTATTATATTCACCAGTTTATTCTGTTGATCAAATCTTCAATTCCCTTAATTTTCAGATTCACTTGTTGATAGATATGTATTTCTTGTTCATAATTTTTTCTTTTACCTTTTTCTTTTTCCTCTTCTAAAAGAGTACCTTTCAGCATTTCATATAATGCTGATTTGGAGTTGATGAGCTCCTTTAGCTTTTTCTTCTCTGTGAAGCTCTTTATCTGCCCTTCAATTCTGACTGATAGCTTTGCTGGATAGAGTATTCTTGGTTGTAGGTTCTTGCTATTCATCACGTTGAATGTTTCTTGCCACTCCCATCTGGCCTGCATAGCTTCTGTTGAGAAATCAGCTGACAGTCGTATGGGTGCTCCCTTGTAGATAATGAACTGTTTTTCTCTTGCTACTTTTAATATTCTCTCTTTGTCTTTTGCTCTTGGTATTTTAAATATGATGTGTTTTGGTGTAGTCCTCTTTGGATTCCTTTTATATGGGGTTCTGTGTGCTTCCTGGATTTGTAAGTCTATTTCTTTTACCAGATGTGGGAAGTTTACAGTCATTATTTCTTTAAGGTTTTCAGTATCTTGCTCTCTCTCTTCTTCTAGCATCCCCACAATTCTGATGTTGGTATGCTTGGAGCTGTCCCAGAGGCTCCTTACATTATCTTCAGATTTTTGGATTCTTTTTTTTTCTTGCTTTTCCAGTTGAGTGTTTTCTGATTTTTATATTTCAAATTTTTGACTTGATTCTTGCCTTCCACTAGTCTGCTGTTAGGTCTCTGTATATTTTTTATTTCAGTCAGTTTATGTTTAATTTCTAGTTGGTCCTTTTCCATCTTTAGTTGGACCTTTTCCATCTCTAGTTGGTCCTTTTTCATCTCCTCTTGGGTCTCGCTAAATTTATCCATCTTTTCTAGGGTATTCTTGAAAAACCTTATAAGCGTGGTTTTGAACTCTATATCCAGTCGTTTGTTTTCCTCCATTTCTTTTGTTTGTGATCTCTTCCCTTGTCTCGACATTTTCACTATGTCGGGAGAACTTCTGTGTTGGATTCAGCCTTATGATACCAGACTTGCAAAACTGTAAACGTCTCTCTGTTGACCTTGGGATGGATGGAGTTTCAGGGCTTAGTGGACCACCTTGCCTTCCAGTCGGCCCCACCCTCGATGCCCCCTGAGTCTCACGTGACTGGGTAATCACTGGAGCGGTCCCTGTGTGTGTGCGCGCTCTCACAGTACCTCTAGACTGCTGCCTTTCCAGCTCCCCTGCATTCCAGGACCATATGAATCTGAGTCCCCAGGGTTTCACCCGAAACTGGGGTTTAGTGGAGTTAGAAGTGGCTCATTTGGGAGACTCTGTCTCCAACCCACTTGTGAAAGCCAGAGGCACAATCAGCAGTCGGTCTTCTGCGCACAGTGCTATGCGCACCACCAGACTTCTGATCTTTTGTTACTCCCCTAAATTTCCATGTACTTCTCCCTTTTCACAGTCCAAACTCCCCCCGTATGAGTTTTGGTTGGACCTGGCATTCAGTGTCGTAGGGTAAGGGGTTCATTGCTGTTGGGAGTCTCCATCTCCCTCCCGCCAGAGAAAGCCAGCCAGGTACTTTGGCACTCGTTCTCTCCATGCACACGTCTCTGTACCTCAGCTTTTTGCAGCTCCTCTGGGTCTTTATGAGCCCCTCTCTTTCCTTTTAGTTGTAGAATTTTCACTCAGCCAGCTTTTCTGTGGTTCTGGATGATGTCCGTTCTGTCTTTTAGTTGTAATTTTGAAATTGTTGTGCGAGGCAGCAGTGTAGGTGTTTATCTATGCTGCTATTTTGGATTCCCCCTGAAATTTTTAAATTGATTCTTTTTAGTGAGAGTGGAGTGGATGGGAGGGAGGGAAAGAGTGACAGAGAGTGTATGTTTAATTTCTAGTTGATCCTTTTCCATCTTTAGTTGGACCTTTTCCATCTTTGGTTGGAGGAAGAGAGAGAGAGAGAGAGAGAGAGAGAGAGAGAGAGAGATTGATGAGACGCATTGATTGGTTGCTTCCTGCAATGTTCCAACCTGGGATGAGGATTGGATCTGCAACCCAGGTATATGCCTTTGAGCAGGAATTGAACCCTTGGTCCGTTGGTGAGCAGGCCACTGCTCTAACCACTGAGCACACCAGCCAGTTACTATTTTATTGATTTTTAAAATCTTTATTGTTAATATTACTACAGATGTCCCTCTTTCCCTCCCATTACCTCCCTCCACACAGTTCCCACCCTCCCCAGGCCTTTACCACCCTATTGTCTGTGTCCATGGGTAATGTTAATCTGTTCTTGCCGCTGGTCCTGCCCCACACCAAGATTCATCAGTCATCTGTTCCATGACTCTGATTCTATTTTATTCATCTAACTTAGAGGCTTGGTGCATGGATTCATGCACTGGTGGGGGCCCTTCATGTTGCCTGTGGGGATCAGGTTGAAACGGGCATCCAACATCCCCTGAGGGATATAGTAGTGTGTGAAGTGGCAGGCAGCTGGGGAGGAGCTGCTCCTGCACATTCCCGTCAGCTGAGTGTCTGCCCTTGTCTTCCATTGCCGCCCCTTGCATCTCCTGGTCTGCCACACCCAGCTATGGAGAAGTGGGTTTCTAGGGAGGACCTCCCATGATCTTGCTAGGGGTGCAGAATGAGACTCGGAGAAATGGAGTGAGTGCCTGAGGGGCGCCTGGGGCAGACCAGGGAGTTGTGGTAGCTGTGTGGCAAGGCTTCCAACTTTGCACCCCTTCTTGCAAGTCCTGGGGTGGCTCTGGTCTGATAGGAGGAGGTAGGTACTAGGCACAGAGTTTGTGGTCTCTTTTTTCCCTCCCTCTGTCCCTTGGTCCTGGCTGCCCAGGGAGGACATGGCCGGAGGGTTTGATGGGGGTAGGGGGTATCACACGTCTGGAGCGGTGCCTGGGGAGTGACAGAATTTGGGCTGATGGCCCAGCCTCCCAATGTGAACAGCACAGTCCCACCTGCTTGTGATCTTTCATAGACTCAATCGCCTGTTTCTTTGTCTAAGCTGGTCAGTGCACATCATAGCGACCAGTCAACTGGTCGCTTAGGCTTTTATATATAGAAATTCCTTGTTTTGTTCATTAGATGTCTTGTTCCTTTATTTTGATTTTTAGATTCAATTGTTGATAGATATGTATTTATTGCCATGTTCATTTTTTTTGTGTGTGTGTTCATATTTTTACCTTTCTTCTCCTTCTCCTTCTCTCCCTTCACCTCTTCATTATTCTTCTCCTCCTCCTTCTCCTTTTCTCTTCTTAAAAAAGACCCTTCAACATTTCACATAATACTGGTTTGGTGATGATGAACTCCTTTAACTTTTCCTTTTTAAAAAATTCTTTATTGATTAAAGTATTAAATATGTCTATTCCCCCCCCCCCCATTAATCTCTCCCAGCCATTCCTATCCTTTCCTTTTGCTTTTTCTTGTCTATGAAGCTCTTTCTGACCTTCAATTCTAAATGAGAGCTTTGCTGGGTAGAGTAATCTTTGTTGTAGATACTTTCTGTTTATAGCTTTGAATATTTCTTGTCACTCCCTTCTGGCTTGCAAAATTTATGTTGAGAAATTAGCTAACAATCATATGGGCACTTCCTTATAAGTCATTAACTGCTTTTCTTTTGCTGCTTTTAAGATTCTCTTTTTGTCTTTAATCTTTGGCATTTCAATTATTATGTGTCTTGGTGTGGGCTTCTTTGGATTCCTCTTGTTTGGGACTCTCCGTACTTCTTGGACTTGTAAGTCTACTTCTTTTACCAGGTAGAGGAAGTTTTGTCATTATTTTTTTTTCAAATAGATTTTCATTATCTTGCTCTCTCTCTTCTCCTTTAGGTACCCCCAAATGTGAATGTTGCTTGAAGTTGTCCCAGAGGCTCCTTATTCTATCTTCACATTTTGGATTTTTTTTTTCTTTTTGCTCTTCTGGTTGGGTGTTTTTTGCTTTCTCATACTACAAATCACTGATTTGATTCTTGGAATCCTCTACTATACTGTTGGTGCCCTGTAAATTATTCTTCATTTCAGTTAGTGCATCCTCCATTTCTGACTGATCCTTTTTCACGACTTTGATATTCTCACTAAGATCCTTAAAGTTGGAGAATCCAAGATGGCGGCATAGGTAAACACCTACACTGCTGTCTCGCACAACAATTTCAAAACTACAACTAAAAGACAGAATGGACATCATCCAGAACCACAGGAAAGCTGGCCGAGTATAAGTTCTACAACTAGAAGGAAAGAGAGGGGCTCACAGAAACCCAGAGGAACTGCAAAAAGCTGAGGTACAGAGACACGCGCGCTGAGAGAGTGGGTGCCTGAGTACCTGGCTGGCTTTCTCTGGCGGGAGGGAAACCGAGACTCCCAACGGCATTGAATCCCTTATCCTACGATACTAAACCCCAGATCCAGCCGAAACTCATACAGGGGGAGTTTGGACTGTGAAAAGGGAGAAGTGCACGGAAATTTAGGGGAGTCGCAAAAGATAGGAGACCTGGTCACGCACGCGCACGGCTCTGCGCGGAGGACAGATTGCTAATTGTGCCCCTGGCTTTCGCGACTGGGAGGGAGACAGACCCTCCCAAGTGTGCCACTTCTGAGTCCACTGGGCCCCTGTTTCGGGCGAAACCCTGGAGATCTAGACTCTTGTGGTCCTGGTGCGCAGGGGAGCTGGAAAGGCAGTGGTCTAGAGGCACTGTGGGTGCACGCACACAAGGACCGCTCCAGCTATTACCCAGTCACGTGAGACTCGGGGGCTGTGGAGGGCAGGGCCGACTGGAAGGCAAGGCGGTCCCTTAAGCCCTGAGACTCTACCCATCCCAAGCTCAACAGAGGCTTCTGCGGTTTTGCAAGTACAGAAGTTTCCCCAACATAGTGAAAATGCCAAGACAAGGGAAGGGATCACAAACAAAGAAATGGAGGAAAAAAACTGACTGGATATAGAGTTCAAAACCATGCTTATAAGGTTTTTCAAGAATATGCTAGAAAAGATGGATAAGTTTATCAAGTCCCAAGAAGAGATGCAAAAGGACCAACTAGAGATTCTAGAGATGATGCATAAATTTAGCGAGTCCCAAGAGGAGATGAAAAAGGACCAACTAGAGACACTGACTGAAATAAAAAATATTATACAGAGTCCTAACAGCAGACTAGAGAAAGGCAACAATCAAGTAAAAATTTTGAAATATAAAGAAGCAGAAAACATTCAACTGGAAAAGCAAGAAGAGAAAAGAATCCAAAAATGTGCATATAATGTAAGGAGACTCTGGGACAGCTTCAAGTGTACCAACATCAGAATTGTGGGGGTGCCAGAGGAAGAGAGAGAGCAAGATACTGAAAACCTATTTAAAGAAATAATGACTGAAAACTTCCCACATCTGGTAAAAGAAATAGACTTATAAGTCCAAGAAGCACACAGAACCCCAAATAAAAGGAATCCAAAGAGGACCACACCAAGACACATCATAATTAAAATACCAAGAGCAAAAGACAAAGAGAGAATATTAAAAGCAGCAAGAGAAAAGCAGTTTATTACCTACAAGGGAGCACCCATATGACTGTCAGCTGATTTCTCAACAGAAGCTATGCAGGCCAGATGGGAGTGGCAAGAAACATTCAACGTGATGAATAGCAAGAACCTACAACCAAGAATACTCTATCCAGCAAAGCTATCAGTCAGAATTGAAGGGCAGATAAAGAGCTTCACAGATAAGAAAAAGCTAAAGGAGTTCATCAACTCCAAACCAGTATTATATGAAATGCTGAAGGGTACTGTTTTAGAAGAGGAAGAAGAAAAAGGTAAAAGCCAAAAAATTATGAACAAGTCTATCAACAAGTGAATCTAAAAATTAAGTGAATTAAAAATTTGATCAACAGAATATAAACTGGTGAATATAATAGAATCAGGAGTACAGAAAGGGAGTGGACTGATAATTCTCAGGGGAAAAGGGGTGAGGTGTGTACAGGGAGAGACTGGACAAAAATCATACACCTATGGATGAGATCAATGGGAGGGAGCTAAGGGCAGAGGGAGGGGTGGGAGCTGGGTGGAGGGGTGCTATGGAGGGGAAAAAGAAAAAAATGTAATAATCTGAATAATAAAGATTTAATTAAAAAAAAAGAAAATCAGAAAAAAAAGATCCTTAAAATTATCACTAAGATCTTGAAAGTCTCATTAAGTCCCCTGAAGCTTTCATTAAGTTCCTTGAGCATCCTTATAACCACTGCTTTGAACTCTGCATCTAGTATTTTGCTTGCTTCCATTTCATTTAGTTCTTTTCTGGAGATTTCTCCTATTCTTTCATTTGTGATTTTTTTTGGGTTTGTTTCTATGTATTAGGTAGAGCTACTATGTGTCCTGGAATTGGTAGAGTGGCCTTTTGTAGTAGATGTCCTGTAGGTCCCAGTGGCTCAGCCCCCCCAGTCACCTGAGTTGGGCCCTAGGTACACCCTGGTATGGGCTATGAGCATAGTCTTGTTTTAGTTGAGCCCTGATTGAAGTTGGTGACAGTGGGAAAAGTTAACCTCCAAACTAATTGGCTATGAGGACCAGCTGTGACTACATTGGAAGAGCTGCTGTGCAGGAGATACCCCTCTGGAGCAAGCCTTGCTTCTATGGGGCATTGGTGCTCACTGAGTCGTTCGTACCTTGAGTGTGTTGCTTGTGGCTGTGTAGAGTTCTAATCTGGTATGGTCTGAAGCTGTTCACTGGGTGCATTGCCTCTGGGAGGTGCAAAGTCAGCCACTGCCTGGGGCCACCAATCAGGAGCTACAGAGCAATCTGCAGATGGCTGCCTCTTGTGTTGGATTTAGAAGTGCCCAGGTGAGGCCCAGGTGAGAAGAAAGGCAGGCTGCTGCTGGTATGAGTTCTTGGGCCTCTTATTGATAGGTATGTAGCACACTGAGCTGCATGTTTGGGAGATTTTAGGAAAGTCTGAAGCCTGAGGCAGGACAGGCCATTCAGATGGAAAAGCTGTTATAAACAGTTTGGGTGAAGCTGCAATTGGTTGGGACAGGATCTCAAGAAACACCAGGGCTGAGTGAACAGTGTGAGCCAGGCTGATGGAGACTCAGATATGGCTACTGGTCAGTGTGAAGGCGGAGGTCACAGAACAAGAACAATGATTGCTACCAGTACTTTTGTCTGGGAGAAACCTGCCCCCTAGTTCCTGCTAAGATGCTAGACAGTCCAGTTCCTCCCTATATGTCCCTGGCTCTCTCCAAACCATTGCCCCAGCACTGGAGCTCAGAGGGAGTGGGACCATGTAAGTTTGTGCACTGGCTCTTTAAAAGGAACTTCCTTCGTATCCAGCAGCCTCCGTATCACTCAGTCACAATCCCCACTAGTTTTTACAGCCCAAAGTTAAAGGGACTTCCCTTCCCAGCTGCTGGAACCCTGGGCTGTGGGTTTGGTGTGGGGGTTGGGCCCCTTGATCCCCACGGGAAGCCTCTGTAGCCACAATATCCCTCTCGATTAAAAACATACCATGCACAAAAAAACACCCCCGCATGGGTGTTGGACTAGCCCGTTCACTGTCTCCACCCCTTCTACCAGCCTTGATGCACTTTCTTCTTTACTTTTTTAGTAGGACTTCCATTCAGCCAGCTTTCGGGTTGGGGGAGGGGTTCTGGATGATGGTAGCTCTGTAATTTTGATGTGGTTGTGGGAGATGCACTTGCCTATGCCACTGTCTTGGTTCCTCTCCAAACACTTACTGTTTAAAACCTCATCTCTGTTAGGTTAGTCACATTCTTCTTGGGCGTCAGGATCTTCCTCTCCTTGGGGGTCATTTGTTTTGAAAATGGGCTCACTTAGCATGTGGTTTGGGCTTATGGTCAATATTGTGGAATGATTGCAGCCTGGAGCTTTGTAAGTAATTGGAATCACAGGGAACAATTTTATATTCATGATGAGCGTCCAAAAGAAATTGCTTTCAGATCTCTTGAAATTTGGAAGAATCACCCAGGAAAGTAACACAGGGCTTGGTTTCCTTGTTTCCTCTCCACCTCCTCCTTTCTGGGTGACGCAAGCAGCACCTGACATGCCCAGCAGGAGGGCATGTCAACACCAGTTGGTAAATGCAGGGGCAGCGGAGTTCAGAAGGTCATCTCCCCCATGCTCTTCTTCTCTAAGTCTGTTCCTCCCTCTGAGTTGGACCTGGCACGTTCTGTCCCCATGTCTCAGGGTCCTGTGAACTCCTGCTCACGGGGAAGGCCTCCTCCCTGGGATGGAACCATGCTGTCACCGTTAAGGAGCTGGATATTTCTAGAACCTGTCATCATAATGGACTGCGATCTCCTAGTACTAGGGAACTCATTTAGACCAATGTGCATCATTCTACTCTGGGGGGTTGCACATGGCAGATGCTGTTAATAGTACTGGCATGAACCAGCAGGCCAGGTGCAGGAGCTAGCTAGGTGCTGATAGATACAGGAGCCCACTGGCTGCTGGTGCAGAAGCCAGCTGGTGCAGGAGCTGGCTGAGTACTGGTGCAGGTTTCGGCCAGGTGCAGGAGTGACCCCACACCACATCCTGAGAATGCAAATGTCAGAGCAGGTGCTCAGCCCTAGCTGGCCGAGCTGAGGAGGTCAGGTACCTGGATGGGCTGCTGCTGCTTGCCATGTGGGGCACGGGGAGCCTGCCTCTCACCTTTGGGAGTTGCTCTCCACACTCTCTGTATCTAGCAGGCAGGCAGAGGTTCTGAAAGGGGTCTTGGTGGAAAGAACTCACCGCTTTTACATTTGTGGAGTCCAGTGGGGACCAGTGTCCGCTGATGTTTCAGTGCTGAGTGGGAAGGGCTGCACCTGAATCCCGACTCCTGCCAGGGACCTTGGCGCCTTAGCTTGCAGACATAAGAGACCCTGGCTCACACTACTCGAGGGAGACCCCAAGGTTTTGAAATCTGGATTTCCCAAGTTAAGGACCAGCATGCACTGTGGGCCTCAGACTGCATGGGTAAACTCTTACAGCAGGCCACGATGCTTGAGTTTCTTTGAGGTTTTTGCCTCTTTAGGATAATGTCAGTTTTCATGAGCCCTATGTTATGAGTTATTAACCCAACCCAAGCACTTCCTGCTTCCAGTGCCCTGTCGTCATCCACATGATCAGACCATCTGGGCAGAAGGATTATGAACAGCCAACTGGTGACAAGGACTATTTGCCTCCAGATGACTTTTCAGAAAAGTCTCCTAGGCAGACATGGCAACTTGCTTCCGTGCGGATGGTATCCTTTTCAGCACTCAGACCTTGGGAATGAAGCAGTGTTGCCATTCTAAGAAGCGGCGTGGCCATATTGGTTGATTTGGCCTAAATGTTTTCTGTAAAGTTTCCTGATGGATGGTCAGTTCCTGAGGGCAGGAAGCTCTGGCACACCCCATGGCCACAGCACCGCTGCTCGGGGCCCTCACGGTGCCGCCAGGAGCAGCCCTCACAAGCGGGTAGGCACTTGATGCTGAAATGCAATGCAAAGAGTGAAAGGCTTGGTGCCCACGTGGCTACGTCTCCACCATGTTCTTTAGGGCAAAGCGTCTACTCTCACCACCCCCATTCACTGCTCCACAAAGTGGGGCCCGTGCATGTAAAGCTAGCCATCTGAGCGAACACAGGGCGTGTGCTTTTCAAATGTAAAGTACAAGTGGGAGGGATGTTGGTTGTGGTGGGTCTCAGCTTTCCACTAGAAAGAGAAGGAACTTTCTAAATTCTCTCCCTGGACCTATGCCTGATTATACTGCAGTTCTGGGCCATTTACCCGCCACTAGGAAATGTGGCACCTGAAGTCCCACAAACGCCCCCACCGACTGCAGCAGGAATGCAGAGCTTAGGGGGTGGTCACAGGAGTGCCCTGCTATGGCGGTACCTCTATGAGGCGTCTGGGTGTGATGTGATGGTATCGCACATCCTCAGAGACATTGTGACAAGCAACACCAAGTGCAGTTTCAGCATTGCATCCTGCTTACAGGGGATGCTGTTCCCCACAGGCTCAGACTCTTCCTTGTGCTGGCACAGCCCACACATGACCGTGTTGGCAGCCACTCCACATGGAACCTCTTTGTGTGTTTCTTTTGTTTATCACTATTTTGAGAAGAGGTATTTCAGACCATGCTTGAGATGAAAGCAAGCTGCTGACGAATAAAGGTGATTTCTGGGGTGGACAGAGCTTCCGATTCTGCCCTGAGATCACGCCGTCACAGGCAGCATCTACTGGTGTCAACACCTGAGATCAGCTTCCAGGGTCCCTGGTCAGCCCCACATCCGCTGCCCTCCTGTCTCTGAATGCTGGGGATGGGGTGGGGCACCCCAGTCCATGGTGCTGGGGTCCCCTTATAGACCCTGGCAGCCAACAGGCTCACCAAGCCCATGTGGATTCAAAGACTTCCAAGCATTAGGGCCTTTGAGAGAAGGTCCCCACCTCACATATGTCCTGGCAGAGAAGGGGAGTGAGCAAACGCCCGTAGCAGAAATGAGGCACAGAGGGGGCAGGACACAGCATGCTGGTACTGATGAAGTGTGGAACTGTGCTATTTAAAACCCTTTTTGCAATTGAGAAATATGACACACGGAAGACTGAGGAAGCACACAGGAGGCTCTAAAGAAAACGATTATCAAGGCTCTGCTGGCAGCTGTGGAGTACGTGCGACGCAGCAGAGAGAGGCGGTTCTTTGTGCAGGCAACTCAGGAGGTCGTGAAACTAAATCTGGAAGATTTAGAACTTTACTGGCTGGAGCCTAGATCATGGGATTTATTATAATTTGGGTTTTGGGAGCCCTACCTAGATGAGTCCTGGGTCACAAGAAGCCAAAACCGACAGGCAAGCCCTGAGCAGGTCCCTGGGTCAGTGGTGATCGGTCCAGCCCATGTCTCAGAGAGCAGAGTGCAGAGGAGCTGTGAGTTTCCATGACCTGCGATCTAGCAGCTGACAGAAATCACACTCTTACAGACTGTGGAACCCTATTCAGAATGCGCCAGAGGCTCAAGGCCACTCTGAGTGTGGGAATCTGAATCAGAGTGTTCAAGGCTGAGTTGCTCTATGCAGGCACACAGCAAGGCCACAGTTATCGCACTGTACACTGGGCAAGCACGCTCTTCTACAACCCGAAAGACTGAGGCTATTATTTGGAAAGAAGTCTCTTTGTCTAAGTTGTATAAAGTTATTACTGACCAGCCAGTATGGGCTGCATTATGGAGAAGATGCATTACTGACCAGTAGGGTGCTGCTTTGTGGGACTCTGCTTTAAAGAACTCTTTTGTCTAGTGGTTCCTTGTTGGCATTGGCTACGTGGCCACTGGCTTCTACAATAAAGACTCTTATACACCCACAACCTCTCATGGCTTCTCCATCAAATACCTTGTGTCCAAGAAGGTCTAGCCTCTGATCACTAGGTTGCCTCCCACCCCTGAGGGCCCTTGGACTGTGAGGGGGGCAGGCTGGGCTGAGGGACCCCCCCTCCAGTGCATGAATTTTCCTGCACCAGGCCTCTATTATATATAAAAAAATATATATATATTATATATATAATATATATATATTATATATATATATAAAAAAAAGACTTGCAAGTTATCTCAGATTCCTACTCACATGTTGGTTTCAGTCTAATTTTATTAAGAATATTGTTTACATCAGAGGCTGTGTGTGTGCCTGTGTCTCATTTCTTTATCTGAGAACAGACCACATACAAGCAAATAAACCTAATTTAGAAAGACAACTCCAGATGGCAGCACCCATGAGAAGATGTAGACAGAGATGGAGAAGGGACTGCTCCTGAGCTCATCAAGAAAGAGGGGGTAGAAGGCCTCAGAGTGCAAGGACCATGGGGAGTCATGGGGTGAGGACAGTGAGGCCACGGTCCAGGGTGGGAATGGACTCCGCACGGTCCAGAAACAGATAGCCAGCTGCTGGAGTGAAGGGAGCTCGTCAGCTAGGGAGAATTTTGAAGTTGTTTTTTTTTAAATCCTCACCCAAGGATATTTCCTCCCCCATTGATTTTTAGAGAGAGTGGGAGGGAAGGCCAAGAGAGAGAGAGAGAGAGAGAGAGAGAGAGAGAGAGAGAGAGATGTGAGAGAGACTCATTGATTGGTTGTCTCCCGCATGGGCCCAGACCGGGGCCAGAGGTTGAACCTGCAACCCAGATAGGTGCCTTCGACCAGAAATTGAAACCAAGACCCTTCAGTACTTAGCCAATGCTCCAACCAGTGAGCTACACAGGCTAGATTCTGAAATTAAAAAAAAAATATTGGGGTAATATTTGTTAGTAACATTATATAAATTTCAGGTGTACAGCTTTATGATATGACATCTGTATATTCTACTGTGTGCTCAGCACCCAGGTCTGGTTGCCTTTAAGGTAACATTTACTTTAACAGCAAAGGGAGGCCATGGAAAGGTTTAAGGTAAGAGGCACATGATGATAAGATGCTTTTAAAAGATCACTGGCTCCAGGTGGGTTAATGCACAAGCTGGAACCATCCATATGGATTCCAGTGGCTGAGGCTGAGGATGGAGTGAGGGGGAGAAATAGGGAGAGCCGCTGGGATTGGCTAACAGAGCAAACGAGGGATTTTCATTTTTTTTTTAATGTAGATTCAGCTTATTTCATGCTCTCACCTGTTCTTCTTGATACTTCTTGATTTCTGCAACTCTTTAGCTTGCAAAATTTTCTGTAATTGTCTCAACTTCTCAACCCTCAGACAGCCACAGTGAGGTGAGTTCTGTCATAGCCTTAATTCTCTTGAAGGTTATACATCCAAACCTGAGAAACACCCTACCACCTGCATCCACACCTGAGAAACACCCAGACCACCACCACCAGTGCCAATGGCGTTTGCACCTTTGTCACATGGGCTAGCATGTCTGGACATTTAATCTCTGTCATCTTAGCCAATGCATGAAGAGAAGATACATTTGCCCAAAATACCAGAGAAAATTAATAGCCAATAGCTTAACCCTAAACTCAATTAACCTGGAACTGCAGGAACTGATGGGCTCAGTGTCCTAAGACCTATTCGGGCCAAGACCAACCAGAGATGCGGCTTGAGAAAACAGACTTGCTGAGAATGAAAACTGCACATTGGCAGCTAGGCCCAGCACTGGGCAGCAGCAGCACCTCCAGCCCAGCCTGGTCTGGCATACACACGCGATGCTCCTAAAAGTGACGTTCCTCCCAGGCCAAGCTCCAGAGCTGCCAGAAAGCAGCACGTTGCCTCTTTTCCATTCACAGTGCCGCAGGGCTCTGACCAGAAGCAGCCGTAAACTTAGGACTTGGTCCACACCTTTAACTCAGGGAACAATCAGGAGGAAGAAATAAAGATGAGATGTGTTTTCAGGCTCCAAAAAAGCCTGCCCGAAATGGCAGTAAATATCTGTTGAATGAATCCAGGGCATGTCCCTGGCCCCGCCTTGAGGATGGGCTGCAGTTCTGTGGCCACATGTCCTCTGTGTCAGACATGAGGGTTAAGGTAATGCCAGGGCCACTGAAAATGCATGTGAGACTGAGCTGCCGCAGTGACACAAACGGGACCATTTTGGACAAATGGATCCAGTGCTTCATTTAACATGTTTTCTTTAACGACATTTACTGTCTACAGTATTAAGTGAGCACTCAGAAGGGGTGAAAGGTAGCTCCTGATGCTAATAAGCAAACTGATTTCTTCTAAAATGTTCTTATGCATTTAAAATTTTCCAGCTTTGGCTCCGAGGCTCTCACCTTCCCCATTTGTCTGGGAAGAGTGCACGATCCACTCCTGGGACACATGAGCAGCTTAGATCCTGTAAAATATTCATTTGCTTCCAGAGATATCTGCACACTGCTGACAAATGCAGATGAAGTCATATGGAGAATCAGAAAATGGCTATTTTAATGGCAAATGCTTCATCAAACCACTCTTTCCATAAACATTTTCTTCAGAATTATTTTCATTAAGAAGTTGAACAATTTCTACATTAGCTGCTAATCCCCTTTCATTTAAAAGTCTGCTGATAAAATTCTTTGCTTGTCATTCAAATAGTGAGGAATAATTACAGACAGGATCCCATCTCAGCTTCATTAATGGTAAAAGGCATGGACGTCTGAAGCATACAGCTTTGATACATCTCAAAATGCAATTCCAAGGCCTCCCTGGGCTGCGTGCAGTTAATTTACACATTTACTAAGGGGACATGTGCTAATGAGAGCCATGCTCGGCCAGGTTACCGCCTCACATATGCCTCCATTATCTCTCTTCCTTCTGTGCTTGATCCAGACAAAAAAATCCACCGCCATTGACAATGTCAGGTTTTAAATGTGAGTCTCTAGCTGCTTCAATGAACACATGTCTGAAGAAAAATTAACTAGATTTCATATTAGTTCTACTAATTTTTTGCCTTTTATAAAAGTTTAAAATATCTACCCAAGGCATCTCAAACTCCTGAACTGCCTGCTTCTCAAATAAAACTTTACAGGTAATGTCCTGGCCCGTGTGCTCAGTGGTTAGAGCGCCTACCAGCATACTGAAAGGCCTCAGGTTTGATTCTCAGTCAAGGGCACATACTGGGTTGCAAATTTGATCCCCAGTCCGGCTGGTATGTGTGTGGAAGGCAATCAATGGATGTGTTTCTCTCACATCAGGTGAGGATTAACAACAACAAAAAGACAATATAGGTAAGGTGTTTTGTTTTTACCAATGATCTGTTCTCTTTCAAAGAGAAGTGAGAAACAGTGGAAAAGTGGGAAGAAACCACATAAAAATTGAAGAGATAAATCCAATCATTCTAATTTTTAAAAATTGATTTTAGAGAAGAGGGAAGGAGAGAGAGACATGGATTTGTTGCTCCACTTATTCACGTACTCATTGTATGTGCCCTGACCGGGAATGGAGCCTGCAACTTTGGCCTGTCTGGTGTGCTCTAACCACTGAGCCCATGGCTAGGGTCCATCTATCATTCTAAATAGACTGCACTTTCTGCATCCCATCCTCACCAGGTCGTACTCATGCCTGGCAGCAATGAAGCCACTCATTCCATGTGGATCGCTGTGTTTGTAAACTTTCAGCACAGAAACTACCTCGGACCTGCACAAGGAGAGGGAGTGCTTGAGACTTTGACCCAGACTAAACAACAGGATAGTTAACCCACTAATGCCCCATTTCTGTTTCCTTTTTATAAATGGGAAATAGGAAAGATGCATTTGCAAGTACTTGTTTTACAGCAACTTTTATTACTATAAATGAGTACACAGTTCATATTAAGTGAGGAAGTAAAATTTGGATTTTGGCCTCCACCATGTCCATTTGACATGTGAAATACACTTGAAGCTAGAGTTTCTTAGAAATTTCATTTATGTATAAAAGTCAGTTGCAAACAAGTTGGGCTTCCCGAGAACTGACAGAACAGAGGAATGTGAAGAAGGAGCGTGGCTGCAGTCCTGAGGCACCAATCCTGGAGGGGTCTCCAGACCTAAGAAATTCGCGGGTGCTGCTGGGCCAGGCAGCAGTGATGGAGGAATGGGGCTCCTGCATCAGGTGGCTTGCGGTGCCCTTTTCTCCGGCCTTCTTCACAGCAGGCGTTCAGTGACAGCCTGTGCAACAGCAATTCATGTGTTAAATACCACCCCACCCTCCGAAGCTGAAGGTCACCTACAAAATTCAAACAGCCAATTTTAGGCGACGGCCACAGCAGCAGCCTTTACTGCCATTCGACCAAGGGGAGGAGGCCCGGAGGAGATCTTTTTGCTGGAAAGATGAGACAACGGTTATCACAGAACCTTTCAGGCTGAGGAAAGAGGAGGGGTGGTTGCCTAGCAACGCAGACAGCTTCTTCCCCATTACAAAGCCCAGATCTTTTCTTAGAACAGCCTTTATGTTCTGTGCTGTGGTGTGCTCATTATGATTTCTGAGGATGTTTTTAAGAAGAAAGCATTTCAGAGAGTGGTGTGAGGTGCTCAGGAGAGAGATGGAGGCAGGAGTTCACTCTCATGCCTGATGGCAAGCACCAGGTCCACCCACAGCAGAAAGTATAGGCAGGGATTTCAAAAGCGCTCAAGGGATCACAGTGCCTTCCTTCCTTCCTTCCTTCCTTCCTTCCTTCCTTCCTTCCTTCCTTCCTTCCTTCCTTCCTTCCTTCCTTCTTCCTCTCTTATTTGTTATTATTTTTAATCCTCACTGAGGATATGTTTATTGATTATAGAGAGAGGGAGAAGGATAGAGAAACATCGCTGCGAGAAACATCAATCCATTGCCTCGTATGTGCCCCAAATGGGGATCAAACCTACAACCCAGGTATGTGCCCTGACCAGGACTCGAGCCCACAACCTTTCAGTGTATAGCCTGACACTCCAACCCACTGAACCACCCAGCCAGGCCAAGTACTTTGGTTTTTAATTCCTAATGTGCAGTAAGATAAGAATAGGAGATAGAAATATCATCAATACTGGAACAGCTCACACAAGACTCAAAAATGTATCTTCTCTTCACCAATCAAACTTGCTAAGAGGGCATAGAGCCTAGAGCCCAGGCCTGTATCCCCAGGCCTTCCTGACAGCAGTGAAACAGCTGCCATCCCACAGAGAAAAGGGACAACGAGGGTCCAGGGTCAGCCACAGCCACTGAGAGCTGCCAGCCAACATGCCTCATCCAATTGCTTTGAGATGAGGAGTTCGAAGTAGAGAGAAGAAAGTCGATCCATCAAAAATCATTTTCATTGTTTAGGGTGAAGACTATCCAAGAAATTTTCCATCTTTTTTTTTCAGCTCAACCTCAGGAATGATGCACCCGTGCATTTGCGAGATGTAGGGGTGAAGTGGGCATGGATCACACGGTGCCACCCTCTGCCTTCCTGCTCCAGCTTACACAGCCAGACTCTGCACCCCAACAGCCACTGTCACCCTCGTCCAAACATGTGCACCCGGGTTTCCCCATGCTGCCAGCAGTTGGCATATAGAGCCACTCACCTGCCTCCTGTCTGCTGACTGATGTTCCAGTCAGCCCGCAGCCAGGAGGCTCATTAGACACATGGTGTTTAGTGCCTACAAAGGGAGGTCAGGCCCACCTGCACTCAGGAAGGTGAGCGGGGAGCTCGCTGGGGAGGGCACAGTGCACGACCCCTCAGACGCCTTTCTTCATCGTACAAGATGTGACATGGGCCAGCAGGTGGTCGGTCCACCGGCAGGTGGTGTGAACTAACAGCAGTGCACCACTGGCCCCATGTTCTTTGGTTTGACTGGCCTTGGACGTATGTTGCCAGACAGTAGAAAGTGGGGTCACCTGAAGACCCTTCCCCACAAGACACTGGGAGGCGCTGGGCCCATGGCAGGCTAGTCTCTCACAAAATTAAGGGGACTCCTCAGGAATCCGAAAGGAGAGGGACACGAACACCAGGGCTGGAGCCATGTGACATAAACACCTAGGCCCTCAGGGGAGGGGGCAAGGCCTTGGGGCCCAAAGGGCCATGGGGGCCTGCCCACCGGAAACAGGAGTTGGACGTGGACCCATATACGAGGACCCTCAGCAGGCCCACTCTCAGTGCAAGGGTTACCCAGGGACTCCACAAGGGAAGCTGTTTGGATCCTGAGCCTCACCTGGTCAGAGGACGGAGGCTTACAACACATAGGTGACTGTCTGGGAGTCTTGGGTGAGGAACTGCATTGTAATAACTGAGGACATTAGAGCGGGAATCAACAATATGACAAGAACAACACAGCAGGCAGATTTTAAAGGGAATAAGTGGAATGATTACAGATGAAGAATGTACCCTTTGAAATGGGGAATGCAATAGGTGGAGTCCACAGGAGACATGGAGAGGAGAAGAGGAGAGAGCTGGGAATCGCCGAGCAGCGGAGGCCAAGTGACAGCCCCTGGGAAGCTGGGGACATGCCCAACCTTCTCCCCCGGAAGAAATGGAGAGGGTGGGAGAATATCGTTTGAGCTACACACAGCGTGGCTAACACCTACTGTGCACCAGGCACACACTGGGCACTCTGACCACAGGTTTCTGAACTGGAGAAGTTCACAGAAAGACCAGGGTGAAAAGAAAAAGAACACCAGCCTCATGCCGGCACAAGAAAATCCCAGACCAGCAAAGTGTGGATTTAGGAGACAGTGTGGCTGACTCAGAAGGGTCCAGACCCGGGTGCAGTGACAGCACCGCAGGCAGGAAAACAGTCTTTTCAAAGCCATGAGAGGGGAGCCACTAGAGGGGGACCCATGAGAGGGAAATCCATGAGAGGGAAAAAAGCCACGAGATGGAGCCACAAGAGTAAACACCATGAGAAGGAGCCACATGAAGGGAGCCACGAGGGGGAGCCACATGAGGGAAACCTCGAAAGGGGAGCCACGAGAACCTGACCCTTGGCTCCTCTGCTATGCAAGTGTGAGGATCAATCAAAGAGTTTTCTACATGATCGGTAGATTTTCTGACTAAGAGACTAATAGAGGGTGTATTTCAGGTAGAAAAACAAAGAAATTTTACCCCAAACTAAGAATTAGAAGGAGAAATGGTAAAGGAAATAAAGAACACCTTTTAAAATGGAAGCCATGCAGGCTGGGGGGCTCAGTGATCAGAGAGCATAGCCCTGTGCCCTGAAGGGTCTTGGATTCAATTCCTGGTCAAGGTACGTGCCTGGGTTGCAAGTTCGATCCCTGGACCCGGTCAGTGTGTGTGCAGGAGGCAACCAATCAATGTGTCGTTCACAAGGATGTGTCTGTCTGTCTGTCTCTCTCCCTCCTTTTCTTCCTTCCTCCCTTCCTCCCTTCCACTCTCTAAAAAATCAATGGGAAACATATCTTTAGGTGAGGATTAACAAAAACACTTTTTAAAAAGAAAGTCAGTTTCCACAAGTGCTGACTTTAAAAATGGTTCCTTTAAGGATAAACAGAGTGAGAGGGATGCCATAACAGCAACCTGGGCATCTGGAAGGTGATGGAGCCCAGAGCCCGGCCCCTGAGGGCAGGCAGAGTCGAGCTTCTGATCTCATCAAGGCATGCCGCTGGAACCACCAGGACGCTCACTCAGCTGTAAGTGCAGGCTGAGGAGAAAGCAGGGAACGAGAATTCAATCTCTGCAGAAGCTAAGAGATGGCATACACAGAAGAGGCGGGTGCGTCTTAGCACAACCTGCTGCGTGTGAGCCAAACAGTGCGAGGCTCAGGTCCTGCCAAGTGGCTTTCAGTAGAGCTGTAGTCAGAGCTGGTACTCGCTCACTTTGGAGGCAGCTGGACGAACACCCCCCTTCGAGGGTAAAAGCGGAGAGGGCAGGGCCTGCTGATTAGTGGCTAATACCTACTGTGCGCCAGGCACACACTGGGCACTGTGCCCACAGGGTCCTGTAGGAATGACCAGTTTTTCCTGGAGCATGAGAAGCCTCGAGCAGTGAGAAGTAGGTGCTGGTTGGTTTCAGGCCCCAAGAGTGTTCCAAAAGCAGGTGTGACGAGGCCTTGAGGACACGACCAGGTGGGAAACTTGGCAGCCATAGGAAAGGTTGGGATGAGGCTTTGAAAAGCCACCAATGCCCCAGGCTTTAGCTGTGTGGCTGCAGAGGAGAGGTCTACCTCATGGACTCCAGCAGACAGGTTTCTGGCCAGTAGCAGCCCCTGGTACTCACACCTATCCATCCCTGTCACTCTGACTCTGGCCCCTGGCCCCTAGCCCCATCTTCCTGCTGAGAGTCAACACAGCCCAGGACTCCTGCCACAGAACCCCACGTGAAGGCTTCCCATGGTTCCACAGGAGGAGGACACTTCAGCAGGCAATTCACACCTGCCTCATGGTGTGGGCAAGTGGCATGTCTCCCTCAAGGCACCTGTGGCATTCCATGCCCAGGAGGCCTTTGTGTGAATGTCAGGGTGAGAAAGGACCTCACATCACAGACAAGCTCCACCAAGGGGAGGTGAAGGCCACACCCAGGAGTGGAGCCCTTCAGGAAGGGAGCAGGATGAGGGCTGGCGCAGTCATGTAAGCCATGCGCCCGTGGGAGGGAGGCACAGTGATGTGTGGTGGTGCCTGTGCCAGCATGGGGACGTGCCCCTCCACCCGTGCGGCTGGTGGGAGCTCTCCTTCTGTGGCATGTACAACCTGGGGTCCCTCTGTCGTGACGTTCATTCCCCAGGGTTCCTGGGGATGGTGGCAGCCACACACATGCTCAGGGACACCAGTAGCTGCTCAGCCCTTGTGTCCCAGGGGCAGAGGGCATGTGTGGTGCTGGGTGCACACCCCTCCCCGTGGACGTGGTGCTTTGGGCAGGCTCTGCCTGCCATTGTTGATGAAGGCCTCTGCGCTTTGCCCTGAAGGGGGACAGGATCAAATCAATGTTTTTCTTTACCCCCACAAAACCTGAGCTCAGGCTTTTCAGCCTGCACACACAGTGTACCCACTGGGCTGACCAGTGGCCGTGTTCTGGGCTTCCCCATTCATGTCACTACCTGCACAGCTGACCTAGCATCCATCACGCAGCACCTGCTCCCGAAGTCCCCTGAGGGCGCCAGCTTTCCAGGAAGAGATGGGTTCTCAGGGGTCTTGACCTTCTTGAGGAGCGTGGTGAATTTCTCAGAGGGGACCCCATGCATGTACACACAGTATGTTCATATATTTGTGTGAAGCCACCCTGCCTGGGGTCCCTGCCATGCACCTGTCACTAGGCCCTGGGCCAGTGGGCTACTGACGAGGGACCTTCCTCCCCACTCCTCGGCCCAGATCTTCTGTCCCTATGAACATTATCACCCCCACCTCCCGCCAGGTCCTGTGCTGGGTGCTGCTCCAGCCCTCTCCTACCATCTGCCTCAGACTCAGCTGGAGGGGCCGGGGCCACTGTCCAGACCCACGGGCTCCTGCAAGCCCTTACCCTGCATGCTGCCAAAAGTCCCAGCCACAGCGTCTTCCCTTAGGGGAAGCCCTGGCCTTGGCGCTTCATCAGAAGGAAACTGATCCCATTTCTTTGTCGTGACCCTCTGGCATCGTAAGGACAGTGTGGATGAGGAGACGCTTGGTGTCCGTGCAGCCTGGGCCTCTGGCGCTGGAGGCCTCTGCAGCCACTCTGCAGGAGGGAGGCAGGCTGAGTGTGTTGGACACAGAAGGTCCCAGCTCTAAGCCACGCTCATCGGACCTGAGCCTGTGCTGTCCACGCCATGTGCTGGGCTTTGGAGGGCAGCCCGCCTGTCCACACTTCTCCCCACAGCTGCCTGGGAACCCCCTTTTCCAGTGGCATGCAGGCAGCCTCTTGCCCTGAGCCCTGGTGCCCTGAGACGACCTAGATCACCTGGGCCACTGATCTCATCAGGGGTCCCGTCACCTGCGTGGGACCTGCATCCTCTGTCATCCGGTAGGTCGTCTCCTCCAGGCACAGCCTCGTCGGCACTGTCTCCTTCTCTGAGATTCTGTTGCCATGGCTTTCTGGCATGAGGTCACAGCACATGCGTGTCGCCACTGTGGACACATAACCTGGACAAAGTGAAGGCTCCTCCCAGACTGACCCCAGCTGCAGGCGATGGGCTTGTCCTCTGCCACTTTTTCCTGTAATGATGCCTCTGTGTCTATGATGGGAACATTCTCCTGTTGCACTCTGGGGAAGGTGGCTGTGACAGTTACGTTTCTGATGCCTTGACCACTCCTCCCTCTGCTGTTGGTCCCCTTGAGCCTGCCAGGTAGGATGAGCCCCTGCACCGTGCCTGCATGGAGCAGCCTGGCACGGCTTATCGGCCCCCCCCTGAGTCCTCGGAGATGGCTCAGGAAGCATGCAGCTCTGGTCACAGTGGTTACTGTCCTGGAGCCTCAGTGGTGAGGCTATTGGAGTTCACATGCCCTTTGACCACAGCTCTGGTCCACTCACCATGCGCTGTGGCCTCAGCCCTGCAAACGGGCTGTGGGTCTGAGTTGAGAGCTGAGCCCCGTTCCCTGTGTGCAGAGGGGGAGATGACTGGCAAACATGCTTTGTGGGGCTCAGGTGTGTGGCATCTCCAGGTGAGGGAGAAGGCCTGGTGTGAAGACAGCTGTGAGGTGAAAGGCAGCGCCTGAACCAGCAGGCAGAGTGGGCAGAAGAGCAGACGTCCAGGACCTCCGAGTGCAGACAGACCCTCAAGGAAGGCCCGGCCTTCATGCATGCCCACGTGGCACATCTAAGTTGTGCACACTTCCCCTCCATTGCCCTGCTCCTACCCAGGTTCATGGGGACCCCCAAACAGCGTGCTGGCTTGGGAGACAGGTCTTGCATGTCTGTGCTGTACGTAGGGCATCCTGAGCACTGAGGGCCTGCGTATCCGCGTGGTGATGGTGGCCGAGTGGAGGTGCACTCTCCTCTAGTGGCAACAGGGCTCCGAGTCAGTGACCCCCTGCAGGGGCACTTCCCATTAGGCATGGCAATGCCATGGCCACGTGAAGGCTAGGTCTGTGTGTGCGTGGCACATGCATTTCCTTGGAGAATTAACTGCCACGTGTGTGCTCACTGTGGATGCCACGCCCCGTTCTCCATGGGAAGTGCAGTACTTTCATGTCCCACTGGGACTGAGACCTCCTTGGATTGTAATGCGTGGCTGAAATGGGACACGATGTGGACACAAGGAAGCTTCTGACAACCTCCAGCCGGTATGGTGGAGGCACATGGCCCAGCGCTGCAGGGACTGAAAACCGGACTTGTGGGTTGATTCCCTTTTCTAAAAGGGACAGATATTGTTGAAAACGATTTAGTGGACTCATTATCTGGCCACATACATCTGTGAGGAAGCATGTAAAGGCAGGTGGTCCTGTCCTGGGCGCCCTCTGTCCCTGGGGCCCTGGACGGGCAGAGCAAAGGTGTGTACATCCAACTCAGCTGGGACAGTGGCTGCTGATCTTTGCATCATTGCAGGCTACCTTCCGGCCTCATGGCGCATCCATCCCCACATCTGGCCCAAACGGCCCGGCATCCTGGGCTCCCCCGCAGACTTGGGCACCCCAAGATGGATACCCCCTAGTGAACCTACAATGGACACACCCAGTTGCAGCCCCAGGCTCTGCAGTTGGACACTTTCCTGTGTCCCCCAAATTCACTTTGAAACCTACCCCGAGATGACAGCTGACGGTGTGGACTGAGGGGGGTTGAGGTCACGAGTTGGTCCTGTGATGGATCGGTGCCCTTGTACTGGTAAAAGGGACCTCGGAGGGCCCTCTCCCCTCCACCATGGTGGACAGAGTGGAGGCACCTCTATCCATCTCCAGCCTTGGGAGCCATGGGAGCAAATGCCTGTGGTGCTTGTCACAGCAGCAACACTGGGACCCATTGTCTGTGGTCCAGTTCCTCCGTCTCCATTGGCATTAAGTAAACAAGTCGGGGTCTCCCCAGAGGGAAGCGCTTCATCATCACAAAGACCCTGAGGCTGGCTTACACTGAGTCTGGGGCAATGAGTGGTCCAGTGAACCGCCTGGACCCATGGCTGTGCCGCCCTGACAGGCATGACCCAGTGCGTGTGCTCTGGCCGAACACGCACCAGACAGGAAGGAGCCTCGCTGAGATCTGACAGCCAGTGGACCCTGTGCCTGGAGGAGATGGCAACGAGAAGGGCTGAATTTCTGAACGTCTCTCTTAATAAAACTTGGGTTAATTATGTGCCAGCGACAGGACACAGCCACAGGACCCATGTCCCACTGAGGATGACATGGCTGGGGGCCAGGCACGACAGGGAGCAGGTCCACCCTGCAGAGGCCAGCTGGCCTGTCCTTACGGAGACTGCTGGGCCCATGGGCCTCCTGCCAGGGCCGAGCCCTGTGCCCTCCGGCTAGTGTCCCTTTGAGTCATGAACAGCATGTGAGCGACATTCACTTACCCAGATGACACTGGGCAAAAACTGGGGAGGGACAAGTGCTGTTAGTTGGAGGTTAAAGAACGAAGCACACAGTAGGCGCTAATGCATGCCATCTCTACCCCAATAACCTGCAGCACCTCCCGGGTCCACACGTGGGCCCGGCACTCCAGGCAGAAGCAGGGCACCAGGTCACACTGCCACTCACTCAGAGGCCCCAGCAGAGGAGCCCCACTTGGGCCACACCCTGTTCATTGGCAGCGCAGCAAGCTAGGGTGCTCCCTGGGCCACTGTCATGATGCGACAGAACACACAGGCAGGAAGGGTGGGGTCGCGGAGCAGGTGCGGGCCTTACCAGGACCATGTGACCGGTGGAGATGTCCATATTGGGCAGTGCCGGCTCCTCAGACCAGGACGAGGTGCTGCTCCACGCCGAAGGGCTGGGCACTGGCCCATCACTGAACTGCGAGGACACGCTGTTGATGCGCGACACATGTGGGGCCTCTGGGTGGTCAGAGGTGTGCACAGCCATGCGCTGGCGACAGAGCTCCTGGGAGACAGTGGGAGACACAGGCGTCAGTGCCACCTAGGCAGTGGCCTCCCATGTCCGTTCACCCCCTGCTTCTCCTCAGAGCCAGTGTGAGCCAGGAGCTCACCCTGTGACCCAATACACACACATTGTATAGACTCCCCACACATGACACAGACCCCCACACTGTATAGACTCCCCCCCACTGCACAGACACTCCCTCACTGTACAGACCAATACACACACACACACTGCATAGGCCTCCCCACTTCACACACTGCACAGACCCCCCCCACTGCACAGACCCCCCCACAACACAGATTCCCACACTGCACAGATCCCCCCCACACACTGCACAGACGTCCCCTATACACACTGCACAGAACCCTACCCACACTGCACAGACCACATACACTGCACAGAACCCCTCCACAGACCACACACATACACACTGCATAGCCCCCACACACATTGCAGACCACACATACACACTGCACAGACCCCACACACACTGCACATACCACAGTTACATTCCCCAGATTCTCACATACCTACACTCACACACAGATTCACACACACAGAGCTGTATACACATACACAATGCGAAAACTGTAGAGATATATACATACCGCCCCCCTCCAGAAAATCACACACTGCACACACACAGATTTGGGAAAAGGGGCCTGGTCTAGGGCTATGGTCATCCCGATGAGCCTCACAACCACACTTCCTACAGACACCTTTCCTTTCCTGTTGGGATGTGGCCTGGGGCGGTGGGGGGGATTTACATTGTGGACTGAGATACAGAAACTGGTCTCAAGTCAGGGTGTTCAGGAAAAACACACAATTCTCTGTGGTTCTTCCTACCCCTCCCACTCCGGCCACCCACCAAACGGATAAAAGCCCGCACAGGAGAGAGTGAGTCCAGGCACTCGTGGGAAGGCACGTGCACAGCTGACGGGAAAGCTTGCTTTTCCAACTTGACGACAAAAGACAGCGTCTGACGTTAAAGGGGAAATCTCAGGGTGGGGCCTGAGAGGCACAGTCAGCTCACTCTCTGTCTCATCCACATGTTGCACCCTAACATGCCATGGCTGGGAGGGCGTGCTCAGATTCTCGTGCCACTAGGCGAGTGCCCAGCACTTCTCCATACAATAGGGCCTTTGGAAGCTTCTGATGTCGTGAAGTGAATTCCCTGTTCTGTCTCTGTCTGGGGAAGGCATCATGTGACTGGGGCCGTCAAAGTTAATCTCTATCAAGAAAAGGTTAAGTGCCCTGCTGGTTTGGAACATGCCTAGTTTGGGGGCTTTCTGTGTCTAAGGACAGCGTGGTCACACACAAGGTGGGCTTTCCATGTGCAAGGACCTGTGGTTTGTACCTGCGTGCAGCCCGGCTGCTACTCGGTCTGGGGGCTCAGGGCTGAGCTTTCCTGGGACCTCATGAGAACAAGGTGCCTCCAGGCCAGGCTCTGGGCATCCAAGGTGGGAAGACACAGCAGCAGTAGCTGTGCCCTTTGCCACTTCTATAATAGGGCTTCCGCTGCCATATTGCCCTAATCTGGGACGTGGGAAGGGACAACACATGATTCCTTGTCCTAGGCAGTGGATGAGCATGGCACAGGCACAGAAGAGGCAGCGGCAACCACTCCTTGCGTTGGATCCCAGCTTCAGAGTAAGGATGCTGGAGGCCAGCTGCACACCTGGCAGGGACCCAGGAACTGCCCACCTAGTGCCAACACAGGGGCCACAGCTGTCTGTATGTGACAAACAAGGGGGACTCGAAGCCCATGACTTTGAAAGCCGCACTGCTTTGGTTCGGGGACTTCCTCAGCTCTTCTATCGGGCCTGCAGCACACAGAGTCCTTCCACGCGACAGGCCACCCGATGCTTCCGGGGGCCCAGGTGCTCCCGCGTGGCCGGCCCTGGGCGTGTGCCTGGCTGTCACCTCTGCACTGGGCTACACAGGAGCGCAGGGCCTGACCCTTGTCTAAACAAATTGTAGATGACGTTTGGGATCCAGACCGACTCGACCTTCACAGAAAGGGGCATGTTGGGAACTGAGACAGCACCCCTCAGGAAAGTGGTCCTGATCCCCCATGAGGCCCTCATGTATACAGAGAAGCCACTGCCTTTGTGAGGTCAGGTGGGGGACGGCCACCGTGAGGAGTGACTGTGCGGGAGCAGAAGGGGGTTCAGCCAAAGGAAGCTTTTGGTGACAGACAGACGCACACGTGGGCTCAGCCAGCGCCCGCCTCCCTTCAATGGCTCTGTCCCACGGAGACCCAACCCCATGAGAGCGGTGGTACTCGGGCCTGGTCCTTGGCCCACCTAGGGCTTCTCCTGACACTAAGGTCACAGGTCATCCGAGGTCAAGGGTCACTCCCACCAGGAGGCTGACCAAGTCTGTTTTCTTTCCTCATCCCAATGTTTATTGTTTTTTTTTTAATCCTCACCTGAGCATGTTTTTTCCCAATGATATTGAGTGAGAGACAGAGGCAGAGAAGTATCGCTGTGAGAGATACGCATCAACTATTCCCTCCCACCTGCACTGGATTGAGGCCGGGATCAAACCCGTGACCCTTCAGTGTGCAGGCTGATGTTCCAACCACTGAGCACTGGCCTGGGCCCCAGTGCCTGCTCTGCAGGAAGGAGAAAGCCAATGTGTGTGAAGGAAAACATCTCCCCCATAAACACCCGTTGTCCCCAGAGCACGGAGGGGCGAGCACTTATTTTTGCCACAGCATGACGTGTCTCCAGAACGCTTTCCCTGGAGATGTGCTGTCTCAAGCCCTCCCAGGGCTGCTGCCCTGTGCCTGCTCTGCGCTCCTTCTGTGTTAGATCTGCCAGGTGCTGAGGAAGCTGTAGGACCAAGTGAGAGAAGGGCATGGCATGCCCCACGGGGGAGATGGACAGGCCTTGCATGTCCCGTGAGCAGCGGCTTCTTGGGAGACAGGTTCTTGGGAGTCATCTGTGTCTCAGGATAGGAAACCCACTGTCGTGGAGGGAAAGCAGCCCCAAGAGACTCAGGTCCGCACTGCCGACCAAGGGTCAAAGGCAGGGCTAGCACCCAGGTCGTCTGGTTTGCATCCCGGCTCGGCCACTATAGCTCTGCAGCTTTGACTCAGTTTTGTCATCTGTAAAGTGGGACGACATACACTGCTGCACGAGTTAAGGGGTTTGGAGGGTGAATGTGTAAGAACACCGAACAGTGCTGGGTGCATAGGGAAGGCGCGGGCACTGAGCTGGACCAAGGCTCCCGGGAGTCTCCTCAGGGAGACAGGAGCAGAGGTGACAGGGTTGCCTGGGGGAAGCCCCACTCCCTCCAGGCGGCAGCTTCCAGCCAGGCCAAGCCCTCAGTCCTTGGCAGGAGATTCTCTCCCAGAGCAGTGGCGATGTAGGAAGAGAGGAGCAGCCTGTTTGCAATCCCCAGATGTACACGTCTATCACAGAAGAACCAGACATGTGACGTTTGTGCCACATAGTTAAAAATACCCACATAGCATATTGTTTGTCAAGAACGAAAATCAGCCGAGGCTGGTTTGGCTCAGTGGACAGAGTATCGGCCTACGGACTGAAAGGTTCCAGGTTCGATTTCGGTTAGGGGGATGTATCTTGGTTGCAGGTATATCCCCAGTGGGGGGCATGCAGGAGGCGACTGATCAATGTCTCTCTCTCATCATGTTTCTGATTCTCTGTCCCTCTCCCTTCTTCTCTGTAAAAAATCAATAAAATATATTTTAAAAGAAGAAGAAGAAGAAAAAGAATGGAAAGAAGGGGCTTGCTCTCTGGATACAGACTCCCTACCAGGAAAGTGCAAGAACTGAGCTCTGTGGCCCTTGGGCTGCCTCTGGCAAGTACAGCTGCTTGGGCACCGGCCCCGTCCACCCCAGCACCTGGACAGCTCCTCCCCAGCACTCAGCACAGGATTTGCTTAAACCCAGACGCTTGCCATTTTCAGAGTGAGGATTCAGACTAAGAAGCAGGATCAACCCCACGACACAGCCCTCCCCCCACGGAGGGCCCCTCCCCCAGGGTGCAGCCTCCTCCATGCAGCTGCAGCCTCATTTCCCTGTGAGATGTCACTTCCCTCCGCCCACGAAGCCGGCCAGGCCCCTCTGCAGAGTCTGCCTGCGGTACAGCACATCCTGCAAAATGAATTGGATAGGATTATGGGGACAGAGATCCATCCAGACAGAATGCTAACGTCTCTTCTCAAACCTTTGAGTGCCAGGGACTGCGGAGTGGGTTCCTTCCAAAAGAAAAGGCCTGTTTTCTGAACATGTGGAACAAAGACCAAGACGACAAAGGCATGACGAGCAAGCGAGCAGGGTGGGGAGTGCACACAAAAGGCGGCCATAATTAGTGGTCACAGGGCTGAATGGAGGCCACCACAAAGGCCCAGGAAGCGAAGCGGTTCATTGGGGGACAGCACGGGGCGGGGATGTGGGCAAGGCCCCACCTTTGCAGCCGGGTAAATCCTGAAAGCATCTAAAGGGACGGCCTCCTGGGCAGGGACCGTCGCCTGCTCCAAGGGCACCTGGAGTTCTGCAAAGCTCGCACCTGTCGATAGCCCCCCCTGGTGCTGCTGGGGAGTGGCCACAGTGACACTGAGTGTGGCCAGATGGCTCAAGACAGACACACGCAAAGGAGGAAGTCTGAAAAGGCGCAGGTTATGTTGCTGTGGTGACTGCGGCCCCCACTATGGCCACCAGGACACAGATGTTTAATATCCCCAACATTCTACACCAATTGTGATCGCAATGAAGTGTAGTGCTCAGAAGGCACGTGTGGGGAAAAGCAGGGGAGCAACAGGACTGGTTGTCAATGTCCCGAGGGATCACCTCCATGGTGTCTTTTAGGCCGATAGTCATCAAAGCAGATTCCAGAAGGAGTCGTTCCTCAGGTAGGCCAGCGCGGCCGCTGGAAGCAGAGCAGAGCTTATGCTGCGGTTTGGGCTACTCATTCTGTACAAACCTCCTCACTGCAAACAGCTCCTCTGGTCGATGTGGCTGTGGGAATGATGGGCATGTGCCAGGAGGGCTCCCTGTCCTGGGTCTAGGTGCATCCTTACCAGAGGCTGGGGTCACAGGGCCATGGCCATTCCTGGGTGGGAAACAGGAACCTTCCATTCTCTGCTCACAGAAATTAAAGCCACACCTGTCCTGGGGTAAACCTGGGCCTGCCCTGGGCAGAGCAGCACCATCCTGGAGGGGCTTGCCCACAGCCCCGTCTCATCAAGTGTCCTGAGGAGCTGCCTCACCTCCTCCCATGGGCTTCTCAGTGATACCCGGATAACGTTTAAACCTAATTGTGGGATAGCACACACACACATGCAGAAATGAATGCACACACATTGCATGAGTGCACATAGACATGCATGCACACGTGCATTCACACGCACGTGATCATACACACGGGCACACAGGCACACACATGGACACACACAAGCACACACACATGCACACACAGTCACACACATGCATGTACACACACATGCACATACAGACACACACACATGCATTCACAGTGACTCCTACGCTGGTGAGAACTTGTCCAGGGCTGCTGCGTTCTGACTTTTGCTCGGGTCCCTCATGCTCCTCGTCACCTGACACCCTAATGGCCACTCTGGCTGTACCCACATGCCCTCATCGGGTGCACAGCTGCTTCATACCAAGTGCTACATTCGAAACCTCTTCAAAAGCCAGGGAGCAGCCCATGGTAAACACTGTTTGCCAAGCAGTGGTGAGTAATCTTCCCCATTTTGCAAGATGTTTTCTCAAAATAAAGCTTAACGATACAGACACATTTTAATGAAGAGAAGGAAAAGCAATTTTCCACACTCTTCTCACCAAAGGACTCAGAGGAGTCTGCAGCAGCAGAGAGGGTACCTCTCCCGCCTGGCTCTGTGCCTGCCCTGTACACCCTCGCCTCCATCTCTGAGAGCAGCGGCTGTCTTGTCCCCTGCAGTCACCTCAGCGACACTGTGCCTTCCAAATCTGAGAATAAACATCATTTTTTGTCTCTTTTCCATTATCCTAGGTACTGAGCACAGAATGTAGGCTGTGTATAGTCAGTGCCGCCTGCTGGGCACAATGGCAGCCGTGAACCTGGGTGCTCCAGCATCTCGGGCTTCCTTCTGAGACCAGACTGTGCCATTACTGGAGCCACTAGACTCATTGTCGGCAAACTGTGGCTCTCGAGCCACATGAGGCTCTTTGGCCCCTTGAATGTGGCTCTTCCACAAAATACCAAGGCCTGGGTGAGTCTATTTTGAAGAAGTGGCATTAGAAGAAGTTTAAGTTTAAAAAATTTGGCTCTCAAAAGAAATTTCAACCATTGTACTGTTGCTATGTGGCTCTGTTGACTAATGAGTTTGCTGACCACTGCCTAGGCAAATGGCTCCAAAGTGTTATCTTGCCACATAGGTTCTAGGTGCAGAGAAACCAGCTTTGCTGTTGGCATCTGCCTCAGGATGAGGCTCCGAAGGAGGGTTATTCAGTTCAGCCCCACAAAATGTGCTGCAGGGCCTCCCCAGATTAGGTGGGGCCCATGAGGCTAAGGACACACCAAGGACATGCGTTCTTTTTGCTTCCACTGCTCCTGATGAGTGTCGGGTGATACCAGGACAGAGTTATCAGAATAGAAACAGAGTCTTCCTTCTCCTGACCTGCGTGCAGCACAGGCTCTCCCATTACCCAAAGGCTTTGGGGAAGCTGGATTTCAGGTGCATGAGGGAGTGTTTCTGTAACATTTCTGGTTGCTTCCTGTGTGAGGTCTCAGTGGCAGCCCCAAGGTCCCACAACAGGCCCAGCGGCGAGACTCCAACTTCCTGGGCTCCTGCAGCTGATGGCTCACTTGAAGTTAAGCCTCTAGGGTTCCCCCAAAGTCAGAGACATCCTCAAAGTTCGGGGAGTCAACTCGGCCCCTGAGCCACGCCTTTCCTCCCAGCATGGCGGCCCAAGCTGAACGCCAGACCGCCGCAGCCACCGGCCTGCACCTCAAGCGAGCGGCTGCTTCTATGAGAACCTTTGTCCCTCTGGGTTCTCTTCTTGCTCAAAAGATAAGGAATGATCGTCATCTGTCATCACCATCTGCATCTCTTTTGTTAACACCCACAAAGCTCACATTTACCTACAGCTTCGGAAGCCCGGCTGTTTGCAAGTGGGAGGTCACAGGCCATGGCTGTCGAGTTCTGGTGGCTTCCTCCTGCCCAGCAAGTCTCCTGCTGCTCATTCAGGTCAATGCATCGACTGGTTTCACCGAGCACCATGCAGATCTGGTCTTGCAGGGAATTGGGTGGGGGGATAGGAGAGGGGGCTCAGAAACCCAAGGTTGCCTTGGCCAGTGCCAATGAACGAGGGGCTCCACATACAAGAGGGACCTCAAGTTTGAAAGGTAAGACAAGGGCAGCAGGACAAGGGCCCTGGAGCCAAGGTGTGGTCCTGGCAGGGTAGGGCGACACAGTGGGGGTGGTCTGCAGATGGCAGGTGGGGTGATCCAGTGACAGAGTGGGGGTGGGGCAGCATGCCCAAAGGTGCAGATAGAACAGCACAGGATGCTGCAGGAGATGAGGACCCGGCCAGAGGTACCCTCTCCAGCTCAGCCTCGGCCTAATTATGGCAAAGGGCAGGGCCTAAGGATGAGGTCTGGCCAGGGTGGGGGGGGCGGGGTGGATGTTCCCACGCAGCTGCCTCTGCATTTCCAGAAATCGCATGTCATTTTGGGGCCCAATGATTCCATCTGAAGCGGGTTTGATGGAACTGGCTGGGGGTTCTAAAGGCTCTAGCCCGCTGTGGCATGCAGACACCTCCGGTCTGTGAAGCGAAGGGCCTGACCTCGGAAGCTGGCAGTTTCTGAAAGTCTGTCATCCACCGAGAGGGACCCCTGCTGACCTTGGGCAGCAGCTGCTGTGCCCATGGTCCCTACTTGAGCAACTCCAACCCTTTTACATAACCAGAGGACTTAAGTCCTGTGCGTGTTAATAATCTTAGAACCTACCCCATAAACCCTTTTAATTGATTTGTAATTAAATATCATAAAGTCAATCGCAGCTTGAGTTTCACGCCCACATTCCTCAGACGCCACTCGGAACCCCGTATCTCAGGATGTGGGCTTTGTTTTCTAGCAGCAATGCCCGGGCCTCTTCCTTTTCCTGCTCTCCAAAGAATCTGGCACACGAACACACACAGACCCCTCGGACGCCTGGTTCTGCTGGTGGTGGTCTGTTTATATTGAAAACCTCCGAGAGGATGACTTTACACCATCCCAGGGAGGTGGTTTGTCCGAAAGTCTCATTCTTCTAATGAGACAGAAACAACCAGTTCTCTACCTCTGAGCCTCTCAGTCACCTCCTCCAGAAAGCCCTCCTTGGTCACCTCAGGATCCCCTTGCTCCATCATGGCTCTGCTTGTCTCAACCGCCACATTTATCACAGTTTCACGAACTGCTGGTTCACAAACATGATTCTTTTCATCAGGAGAAATAAGCGTCTGGAAAGACACCTGCTGGGCTGTTCTAAGTCCCTCCAGGCGAGTCCTGGTCTATATGGATGCAGACGCGGGCACTGCCCAGCATGTGTGCGGGCTATAGGCAGAGCTTCAATGCCACTGCTGCCCAGGTGGAAAGAAGGGTGCAGGTTGTAGGGCCAAGAGCCCAGAGAACTCTGGGTAGAAGGGTGTTAAGGTCAAGAAATGCCAAGGTCAGCCTTGTCCCTGAGCAGGGTAGTCAGGCCAGTGGGACCACGCTGAACCGGTCTGCACCAGTCTGCTGGCCAGGCTCATGCCTGTCAATGTCCCTTGTGGGACACTGGAGCCATGGTCCCTGCTGCCTCTCCTGGTCTGACTGCGCTCCTGAATGTCTCGAGCTGTCACCCTCATTCCACCCCTCCCATGTTTCTCACTGTTATGTACGCCCTAGCATGTGCTGCACTAGGAGGCGGCCCGGGAGGCATTTCTGTGCAGAGCGGCTCTCCAGTGCCAGTCAAGGGCTCATGTTGAAGTGGAGGCTGGTGTCTCTGGTGTGGTAACCCATCCCTGTTTGCTGGGCTATTCACAGCTGCCAGCTTCTGCTGTCCCTGGAGACTTTGCTCGCCCATACAGGCGGCCTGCAGGCAGGAGGCTCCCCTCCCAGTGGGGGCAGTGGCTGGAGAGGTTGGAGATGAGCTTCATCTCCTTCTTGGGTCTGCTGTACTCAGTGGGGGGGGGGGGGTCTGTCTCCCACCCTCAGCCCAGTTACGTGCACTCCACAGTCCCTTCCCCCCAATGCCCATGCTTGGTCTGCACGGAGCACCTCTCCCCTGAGAGCTCTGGGCTGCACCCTCAGGGTGATACAAGAGCAACCTCCCCGGTGGGCAGTGGTGACAGAAGATAACCTGGACTCCAACAGCAGCCTCTAGCCCTCCTTCAGGGGCACAGATCTGCAGAGGCACAGGCCCATGGGGCATAGATCCGCAGAGGCACAGGCCGGGCACAGGCCCATGGGGGCACAGATCTGTGGGGGAACAGACCTGAGGGGTTTGCTGACCTCAGTCCCTCCTCCAGCTCCTTCCTCAGAGCACCTCCTGCACAGGGCAGGCTGGGCTCTGACCTCTCTGGGGTACCCCTAGTTTTGCAGACAGTGTCCTGCATCAGGTGAAGAGGAGGCGCCCTCTGTCTGAATCAAGGCCCCAGGAGGGAGCTGTGTGAGGTGGATGCAGACACACCTGGGAGGGGTGGGCCGGCAAGGACCTGAGTGCCTGAGACCCTCACACACGCGGGGTCACAGCAGAATTGAGAGTTGAGATGCCTGACGCTTCCATGGCCTGGACTGATCTCCAGGGGCCCAGTGAGGAACACAAAGCTCTTCCTTGGACTTGGTGGGTGAGAGTGTGGGGTGCAGAGGGGCCTGGCCTGAGCTAGGGGCTGGGAAGTGTGCCGGTGTCCTGCTCTATGAGCTCAGCACGCGGAAGAAAAGGCAGTTAAAGAGGAAAGTGCAGTAGCAAGTGCGGATGCAGAGACCAGACAACGGGTTGGGGGCTGGACACTCCACACATTGGGTTCCTTCAGCGCTAGAAAGCTGGTCACTTCAGGGCCCCTGGGGGATGCACTTGGTCCTGAACTCAGAGCCTCAGGGGAGAGGGCCCCGCCTGGATCTGTCCCGGGGTGTGGCAGGCGAGGCGACCTCGGTTATCCAGACTGGGCTCCGCTGCAGCCAGCGGGGAGGCCAGCACAGCTGCCCAGCTCCCGGGACTGGACAAATGACCAGTGTTGGCTTTCAGAATGCCTGGTGGATGTGGCCAGTGGGCACGGTGACTGGCGTGGGGAGGGAGCCTCCTGGGAGCAGGCAGATCTGACAGAGCACAGCGGCAGGGCATTTGCTGGGTAAACCTGACGTGAGGTGGCACCTTCCTACCCCACTTCTGAGCCAGTGAGGACACCTTCTTCCCTCCCAAGAGAACACCCCGGGGGCCACAGAGACCAAGCTGATGCTCCCTTCCTTCCAAAGCCACTTCTTGTCCTTCCTCATAAAATGGTTTTCCAGTAAAAGCAGGCCTTCTAGGGGCTGGCGAAAGGAGCATACAGCCATGACTTCAGACTAGCCGCGCCCGCACCGTCAGCAGCTCAGACCTCCGTCCTTTGTCTTCTGTCTTCCTTCTGTCTGCGGGCCAGCTGCCTCCAGGGATCCTGTCCTGAGTGCTTCCATCTCATCAGGAAGGGCTGCCCCTCACCTTCCTGTGCAGGCACATCTGTGTGATGCTCCAGAGTCCGCCTCCCCTAGACATTCCCACAACGTTCCCATGGCGGGGGAGCTGTTTGCTGAGAAACCATGTTGCATAGAAACCAGCAGGCAACCTGTGGCCCCCACTTTTGGGAACTGCATGTATAAAAATGTAGGTTTATGGGAACATCACACAGTGAACGTGTGCCTTCCTGAAAACAGTCTGACTCTGGGCAGGAGACGTCTAGAGACACCTTGGCTCGCTGCCGATGTGCAGCATGCGGGCTCTGGGATCACCTCTTTGCTATCCTCATGGGCAAGGCCATGGTTCCCTGAGGAGCATGGGCATAGAGTCAGCGCTGTGTCAGCCCTGTGACGTCCCACTGTGTTTGGGGTCTCTGGGGCGCAGGGAGCAGCCAGGAACCTAGCCTCAATTCAAGTAAGCGAGGCACTCACTTGCAAAACCACGTGAGTCCTTGGATGTCTCAGCACACTACCTCTGACAGCAGCGAGTCAGGAGTGGGAGGAAATGTCCTTCATGGCTGCTTGGGGCGTCCTTCCATTTGTAAAGACAGATTGCTTATTGGGTATTTGCAAAAGAAATTATTTTGACCCAAAAGTTTAAGTAGGAAGCAAAGGAACGCCATTCTGAGACCGCAGCTGACCAAAGGGAGAGCTTCTTCAGACTCACTTTCTCCAGAACCGGGACGTCATGCCCTCTTGCCACCTCTGTGCCTACTGGTTACGCTCACCACCTGGGAAAAGCAAGCCCTTTATGCGGAGCCAGGACCATCAGCCAATGTGTACCCATCCTGCCTGTGGGAGCCCAGCTGGTCCTCGCCAGATGCATTGGCTCACAGGGGTATTGGCCTGAGCCAGGAGCACCTGACCGGCAGCACCCCACTGGTATGTGCTGAGTGGCTATTTACCAGTGTCCTGTCACCCAAACGCTTCTTCTCCTGGGGCAGGACCCACGGCCTTCGATGACGGACACCTGCCGCTGCTATGTGGTAAATACAGAATGCGAGATCCGCAGAAGTCCCAGGCTTGGAAGCCAGCGAGCCCGAAACTTGTGCTGTGAGGTGATTAGAGCCTCCAGAACCTGGTGCCACATTACAGCCTGGCCAGCACCGGAAGGAGAGGCCTTCCCGCACCAGCTCCACTAGGCCAAGGGCACAGGCACATGCCACGTGGTGTGCGTGAGGGCATGGCACACTAACAGCACCATTCTTTGGTGCCTGTGCAATACTCTCCATGAGCATATGTGTAAATGTACACATACATGAACACACATAGACAGCCAGTCCTTGAGCAAAACACGTTTCCACAGCAGGGTCACTTCGACGTGGATTTTTAGTAAATACGGTAAATGTATTTTCTCTTCTATACCATCTTCCTAACAACACCTTCTCTTCTCTAGCTTGCTTTACTGTAAGAGTATAGCATATGACACACACAGCAAACAGAACGTGTATTAGTTGCCTGTTGGTAAGGCTTTCAGCAGCCGTGGGCTCTTAGTGTTAAAGTTTCGGGGTCAAAAGCAAAACACAGATTTCTGTCTGCATGGGGTTGGAAGTCTTGTTGTTACTCAAGGCCAGCTGCATATGTTATAAGATGATGTGCCAATTTGGGGGAAAAAGAAAATAAAAAAAATTGGCTATTTTTGATAATGAAGTACAAATGTAATCCAAATAAATTGTTTTATATATTTAGAAGAAAAAAATAACATTTACTAAAACAGTGGAGGAAAGTTTGGTGGCAGTATTTCATTTTAAAACAGATTCCCGTTCTTCTAAAAATTAGTGTGCCCAGTTCTTCCAAGTATGAACAAAGTAAGCAAAGACAGATTCTCCAGTGACACCCTGACATCTTATTAAGTGTCCAACCGTAAGAGCTCATCAAGAAAGACTTGGTTTTCTAAGAGGTAAAGCAAACGAAGTATCACACATTCACAGCAAGCCACAAGAGCTTTCAAATCCAGAGTCTGTCTATAAAGACTTCTATTTTGAGGAAGAAAAATGTTATAACAAGTTGGCGTGATAATCTAATAATACGAAGTATGGGTGGCCCCTGAATCCCAGCCTCGCCCTTGTGCTGTGGGGACGTCACTACAGTGATCCCTCAGTGTTTGTGGGGTGGCTTCATCTGCCCCCAATTCTGAGCTCAGGTCCCTCCCATAAAACTGCCCCAAACAGTGGCTAAAGTCTGTGCTCTCATTCCGGGTTCTCCAGCCTAGAACAGGAAGCGCAGTTTCCCCCAGGGCTGGTTGAATCAGCAGATGTGAAACCTGGGGCACAGGCGACTGTAGGCATATCTACTGCAAAAGACCCACACAGTGGGTTCCCGCAGGTCAAGGGACAGCTGGGTTCACAGCTTTGAAACATTTTAAAGCCAAGTGCATGGGTCACATGGGAGCAGGCCCACAAGCACACAGGTTCTACGCAGATTGCCCATGACTACAGGACGGATGCTAGGAGGCTAGGGGGACAGATGCTTCTGGAAGGCAGCGTGAGGGCTGCCCTAGGAAATGTTTGCGGTGGCGCTGCCACTGTGGTCTCTCTGTGGGGACACGTGGGTCCCCCAACTCTCCAGGAAGAAGGGGCCATCCACACAGAGGTCAGAGGTCAGGTGCCTTCCTCAGAAACAGCCCTTGCCCTCACTCAGAGGCCTATGCATCCCGTCCTGCAGAAGGACACCGGCTCTTTCCTTTAAAGAATCTTGGTTCCTGACTGGTTGCTCAGTAGTTAGAGCACCAGCCAGTGCTCCAGAGAATCTAAGGTTTGATTCCTGGTCAAGGGCACGTACCTGGGGTGTATGTATGTGGGGGGCAACCAATCAACATCTCTCTCTCTAAAAAAATATATCCTCGGGTGAGGATAAACGACAAAAAATCACTTCATGTTCCAATACTAACTACCATTCTACCCTTCTTAGGGACTGACTTCTAACCTAACCAACACCATCATCTTTTTCTCTTTCAGAAACTTCGTAAAATGTATCGAGTGACTCCATCACACCCCATGAAATAAAGCAGAATATTAACCTGTTCCATTCTTCCTGGGACCCAGTGACAAGAGAGACGATTAGGTTCATCCATAACTTCATTTGTATTCTAACATTAGCACAGTGCAGAAGTTCACTGATTTAAAAATAAAGCATTGAGATGCCACCTCTTCTTGATCAGTGCACAACATGGTGCCTTAGAGCCTCCTGATGACCCAGCTGCAGAAAGCTCTGGGTGTGCGGCAGTACCATGTAGCCTCAGTCCTGTGCCAACGGGCCAAGGTGGCCCTGAGTCACTTGTACCAATGATTACACCCACCATGACCTGCTCGAGAAGAACATCGACATTGTTTGCAAATTCCTGAACTAGCCTCTGACCCTCTCTGAGAAGCTTGTGTATGAACACCTGGGTGACCCAGCCAATCAGGAGATTGAGTGAGACAAGATGTACCTGAGGCTGCGGCCGGACCGTGTGGCCAGGCAGGACGCCACGGCCCAGATGGCCAAGCTGCAGTTCATCAGCAGTGGGCTGCCCAAGGTGGTTGTGCCGTCCACCATCCACTGTCTGGGGTGAGAAAGACCTTCTTTGGGCCAAGGACATAAACCAGGAAGTGTATAATTTCCTAGCAACTGCAGGTGCCAAGTATGGCGTGGGCTTTTGGCAGCCTGGCTCTTGAATCATTCACCAGATCATTCTGGAAGACTGCATATCCTGGGGCTCTTCTGATTGGCACTGATATCATACCCCCAATGGCAGTGGCCTGGGAGCCATCTGCATTGGAGTTGGGATGCTGATGCAGTGGACATCATGGCTGGGATTCCCTGGGAGCTGAAGTGCCCTAAGGTTACTGGTGTGAAGCTGACGGACTCACTCTCTGGTTGGATCTCACCCGAAGACGTGACTTGGAAGGAGCAGGAATCCTCCCAGTGAAAGGTGGCACGGGCACTACTGTGGAGTCCCATGGACCTGGCATGGCGACCATCTACAACATGGGCGCAGAAATCAGGGCCACACTTCAGTGTTTCCTTACAACCACAGAATGGAGACTTACCTGAACAAGACAGGCCAGACAGACATTGCTAGGCTAGTTGAAGAGTTTAAGGGTCACCTGTACCTGAACTTGGCTGCCATTGTGACTAAGGGATTGAAATTAACCTTAATGAGCTAAAGCCACTCATCACCAGGCTCTTCATCCCTGACCAGCTCACTCTGTGGCATAAGTAGGCGCTGTGGCCAAGAAGGAAGACTGGCCTGTGGACATCAGAGTGGCTTTGATTGGCAGTTGCAGCAACTCAGCTATGAGGATATGGGATGTTCAGCAGCTGTGGCCAAGCAGGCGCTGGCTCACGTACTTAAGTATAAGTCCCAGTTCTCTATCACACCAGGCTCTGAGCAGATCCCTCCCACCACTGAGCGGGATGGCTATGCTCAGGTCCTGAGGGATGTGGGTGGCTTTGTTCTGGCCAATGCCTATGGCACCTGCATTGACCAGTGGGACAGAAAGGACATCAGGAAGGGGGAGAAGAACACAATTGTCATTTCCTACAACAGGAACTTCACAGGTCGCAATGACGTGAACCCTGAGACCCATGCCTTCGTCACATCCCCAGAGATTGTCCCAGCCCTGACCATTGCTGGCACCCTCAAGTTCGACCCAGAGGCTGACTTCCTGACAGGCAAGGATGGTAAGAAGTTGAAGCTGGAGGATCCAGATGCAGATGAGTTTCCACACATGAATTTCGACTGACCCTGAGCAGGACACCTACCAGCAACCAAAAATGGCAGTGCGCAGCGGGTAGATGTAAGCCCCATCAGCCAGCATCTGCAGCTCCTTGATTCTTGTGACAAATGGAATGACAAAGACCTGGAGGACCTTCAAATCCTTATCAAGGTCAAAGGGAAGTGTACCACTGACCATATCTCAGCTGCTGGCCTCTGGCTCAAGTTCCATGGGCACCTGGACAACAACTCCAATACCGTGCTCATTGATGCCATCAACATTGAAAATGGCAAGGCCAACTCTGTGTGCAGTGCCATCATCCAGGAGTTTGGTCCTGTCCCTACACTGCCCGCTATTATAAGAAATACGGCATCCGGTGGGTGGTGATTGGAGATGAGAACTATGGTGAGGGCTCAAGCCGGGAACATGTGGCGCTGAAGCCCTGCCACCTCAGGGGTGGGGCCATCATCACCAAGAGCTTTGCCAGAATCCACAAACCTGAAGAAGCAGGCCTGCTGCCCCTCACCTTCACAGACCTAGCCCACTACAAGATCCACCCCATGGACCAACTGACCATCAGGGCCTGAAGGAAATTTGCCCTTGGCAAGCCCCTGAAACTCATCATCAAGCACCCCAACAGGACCCAGGCGGCCATCCTCCTGAACCATGAGAGCCAGATCAAGTGGTTCCACACTGGCAGTGCCCTCAACAGAATGAAGGAGCTGCAGCAGCAGGTGCAGGCCTGCCCTCAGACCTCCCCACCCCCAGTGCATGAATGTCATGCACTGGGCCTCTAGTACATCATAAAAGCTAATATGCAAATTGAACAAATGGTGGAACAACTGGTCACTATGACATGCATTGACCACCAGGGGGCAGATGCTCAACACAGGGGGAGCACCACTCAGACAGAAGCTAGGCTCATGGCTGGCGAGCACAGTGGTGGTGGTGGCAGCACTAAGGATGTCTGACTGATGGCTTAGGCCTGCTCCTAAGCCATCAGTCAGACATCCCCTGAGGGCTCCCAGACTGTGAGAGGGAGCAGACTGGGCTTAGTGATGCCCCCCGCCCCTCCACATGCACAAATTTCGTGCACTGGGCCTCTAGTTTTATATAAAGGACTTGAGCATCTATGGATATTGGTGTAGGGAGTGGGGCTGGAACCAATCCCCTGTGGGTACTGAAGGATGACTGAAGTTTTGGGGAAGTCAAAAGTTATATGTGGATTTTTTACAGCATGGGTGCCCCAACTCCTGTGTTGTTTGGAGTTGACTTTATTTTATTTATTTTTATCTTATTTTCACCTTCTTCATTTTTTTATTGTTTAAAGTATTACAATATATGAGTTCTTAATACATGACTCGGATAAGTTTAGAGCCAAAATTATGAAATTTGTAGCCTCATTTGCTGATCCGCTCTGCCAAGCAACCAAAACAGCATCACAGCCTGACCCTGGCCTGTTCTCCAGTAAACAGTCCATTTTGCTGGGGAACCTCATGTTCTATCAGGGTGGTTCCCTGAAAGGGATTTTGTAGCGATTTCAACCCTCAACCACCAGAAACACCTTTACAATAACTTCATCTCTAAATTTTCCTAGATCATATTTCTAGAGGAAAAAATTTTTTATTAATCTGGATTGAAGAAATGCACACATTTCATTTATTGTCAATTCTTATTAAACAAACCAGGCTCATTATAGAATCAATATCAACTTAACCACCCTGCCCTCAAGAAGAGTGGAAAGGTCACTCTGAGAAATTCAAACACTTTTCCTGCTGGTAGAGCCTGATTTTAATCACAGATACTATTAATTAGGGCTGTCACTGGGACAATTTTTTTAATTATCACAAACTCGGTTCTAAGTATGCATTTTCAACCTGCATTTTGGTCAAAATTAGCCTTTTCTGCATGCGAGTCCAAGCTTTCCATTCTATCAATATTTTATATTTGAATTTCAAAGTGTATCAAAGGACGCCAGACTCTCTAATGGCTGCCTGCATGCTCTCCCACGGAAGAGCGCCGTGTGATCATTTATTTATGTCCAAGCAGGAGGCCCAGAGGAGCTGTGTCCTCCATGGATATTCTGCCTCCACAGACTCTGATAAATTCTCAGTAGTTTATGTGACATCTTTTGCCAGGTTTCTTCAAACCTGATTTTTCTTTTGCTTTTAAGCAGAGCTGTACGCATGACAGAAGTGCCCCACTTACACATCTGAGTCATCATTTCATTATAAGACAGGTGACCAGACTGTGACACCTCCAGAAAAATAGAGGGTTCTCCATTCAGACAGTATCAAGAGTCTTGAAATGGGAAAAAGCCAATCTCCTGGCCTCTTAGCCTAGAAATTTTATGGCTCCAGCCATTCTGCATTGGAAGGTCTCAGAGGGGCCTTGAAGGGCAGGGGTTGGAGCGTTTCCCATGTGACTCTGATGATAGGAGAATAACTAACACACAGGGTTGTAAAATAGGTTGTGTTGTTTATAAGGCATATTACACGTCATAATCATGTGATTAGAGAAAACTTAGGCTAGTTCAATGGGAGAAAATCTTTGCCAAGTATATCCTGATTAGTCGTTTAAATGATGATTAAGTAAGTTACTGTCCCAAGTGGGGAATACACTTGGAGTGAAATGATATTTTATGTTAAAAGAAATCAGAGGCCCTAACTTGTCTATATTCTGGGCTTGTACTGCTGCTCAGCCAGGAGACTCAGATCCTCAAAGGACATGACTGAGTGTGGCCGTAGACATAATACGGTTTCTGGAATGTCTGTGAACTTGTGTAGGCCTGTTAGGTCTGCACCTGCTTTCCTCGCATCCTCACTGGCGTCCGATATGTCCGCATCCCCAGCACACACTGCTCATGGTCCCCATGGAGACAGCGTCATTTACTTGCCATTTTCACTATTAGATCCCACTTTATCCAAATCAAAGCAGAGGTACTGAAGGAGCAGGTCAAGGATCTTTTCATACAAAGTACTCAGGAAGTCCGTGACGTAGGGGACATCTTCAAACACCCACACAACCAATCTATCTCGCAATTCTAACATATCTCATTAACAGTGGTTAAAGGGAGAAAGATACCAGATGAACCATGTTTCATGTACAGTGGTACCTCGAGATACGAGTTTAATTCGTTCTGTAACCTTGAGGCGTGGGAAACTATGAGAGGCTCGAGTCGAGGTAAACTGGTGGGTCGTGTGCAGCCGGCCGATCCGCACGATTACTCCTATCTCAAATGTTGTTCGTATTTCAAAGCAAAAATCGCTTGCTCGACGGCTCGTATCTCAAAAATCTCATATGTTAGGGCACTCGTATCTCGAGGTACCACTGTATTATGCTTTTTTCCACATTTCTAATGAGCATCCCACTTTCCCAGCTAACTCGATACTATCCAAGAACAAGCGTGACAACGAGGTTTGGAAGTAGTTACCAAAATGTTAAGAATTGTCAAACTGTCCTCAGAAAGGCACCTAGGAATGAGAACTGTTGTTGGTTCCGGGCGTGGGGAGGGGAAGGGAGGAGGCGTGGTGAGTGAGGCCATGTGTGTGACCTGTCTGTTTACAGAGGAGGCTTCTGGGCAGGAGGCCCTTTACCTGGTAGGCTGCGGTGACATCGGGGCCCGGGTCGCCGGCCAGGCCCCAGAGCTTGTCCCTGAGTCGGAGGTGAGAGTCATGGCGCAGGCAATAGATGACCCCTGAGGCCAGCAGGACGCCCAGGATGGCAGCAATGGACAGCAGCGTGAGCACCAGGAACTTGGCCGAGTCCTCCTGCTCCGTGGGGCGAGGTGGGAGCTTGAGCTTGCTTTTCTGTGGAAGAGAAGCCCGTTAGTCCCTAAGGAAGCGCCCCCCAAAAACCTCCCTTTCCACCCAGCTTCAAAGGTAAAGCTCTGTGTTAAAGCACCAGGCGGGGTGGTGCCCTCAGAGCAGCGGCAGGATGGGGGCGGTGTGCTGGAGGGGAGTCACAGGTGGGTTTGTTCCTTCTCAGGGCCATTTTTCAGATTTAACAAAACAGTATTTGGTGCCTTGAGTAAATCAGGAGGCCCCTTCTTTTGAACAGGTGTTAGGGATACAGCCTCCCAAAGTGCACTCTGGTTGTTGGGGTGGAAGGACAAAGGGGGTTGCCTCCTCTGTCCCCCAGCCTACTGCCTTGGGAGCAATGTGGAAGTGGGGGTCTTGGCTTGCAGCCGGCGGTCTGACTCAGGTTTCCTGGGGCTGTGCTGGGTGTCCTGCCCCAGGCGCCTGGCCAGCCTCCCTGGGCCCTTACTGGTTCACCGACACTGGTGTCCACAGACCTTCCCTCGAGGGGTACGATGTGGGCCTTTGGGACGGTGGCCAGGAGCTCCCTCCAGTAGGGCCCTCCCCCGTGGCTCTGGGGGTCGTGGCCCGTGGGCTGACGTTCCAGGAGCTCCCCCTGCCCTTGGCCGCCACTGGCGCTAGGATTGGGCGCTGCGGGTACCTGCCCTGGACAGGAACGCGCCCTGAGGCTCTGGACAGGTTAGGAGCCTTCAGGTGGGAGCCGAAGGCCATCCAGCTCTCACTATTTTCTGGGGGACGGAGGAGGTGGGGAATCCTTTGCGTATATTCCACTGGTCTCCGCACAGACCCAGCCTGGCGCCCCTCAGCAGCAGCGCCAGGAGGCGCCACAGGAAGCTGGAGGGCACGCCCGCACCCCTCCAGGGAGCTGCAGGAGACCAAGGCCACCATCACTCCTGGGGAACCACAGGCGTCTCCCCCAGGAGCCAGCGCCTGTTCCTGCTCCTCCGTGAGTGAGTCTGGTCCCTGCGCCTCCGCCCGGCTCTGGCTACAAAGCTGGCCTCCAGGTGGGCCCGGTCTATCCTGTAACCCTTGCCACTCCTTCATTAATCTACTAGCCTCCGCGGTGGATTAGCGGAGCCGGGACCGAGTCAATGAGAACGCGGCTAAACGAGAAGGGACGCCGATTCTCTTGCCTGGAAGCAGCGGAGGACGGGAGGCGCCAGGCCGCGGACCCTTCCCCGTCCCGCTCACGCCAGCCGAGCAGCTGCGGCCAAGAAAGTCAGTGGGGTCCACCCCAAGGGCTCCCTGCTCTCCTCCCCACGTCCGCCGGACGCCTCCACTCCTCGCGAGGCGCAACCAGCACCTCGAGAAGCCGGTAGCTGATGCCTGGAGGTGGCTCTGGGGGGTCGTGGCCCGTGGACAGGCCTTACAGGAGCTTCCCCCCGCCGCCCCGGCCGCCACTGGCGTTCGGGCGGGGGTTGCCGGTCCCGGCCCTGGACGGGGACGCGTCCGGAGGCTCTGGGCAGGTCAGGGATGGGGACCGGGGACCGGGGACCGGGCTCGGATGAGACCTTACCGCCCCCCACCCCAGGAGAGAGGTCCGACTGACACCCAGTGGGGAGCGGTTCCTACCCTCGCAGCCCCCAGCGGCCGAATCGCAACAAAGCAGGCGCCGTGTTCCCCACCCACCGCGTCCCTGCGCAGGCGACTGGGGGTTCCCGGGGTTGCACCTGGGGTCCCGCCCAGGCGTCGGAGGACCCGAGCGCCGAGCCGCTGGCTGCGCCGGGAATGAGGACGAGGACTCCCCGAACCTTCTCGCCCCGCGACGCGAGGTGCCCAGGCGCGTGATGAGGGGACGGGGACGTGCGGCTTCAGGTGTGGGCAGATGAGTCGCTGAGCGCCCGGCCCACGGCGGCCCACGCGGGGACCGAGGCCGGGAGCCTGGCGTGGCGCAGGGCGGCCGGATCCCCGTGTAAGGGCACAGGTGCTGTCCCTCCGTCCCTCGGCCCCAGCTGGGCCGCCATGAGAGCAGGAGCCGCCGGCGGAAGCCTGGTCCTCGCGGCGGGTCCTGGTCCTGGGAAGCCGCCGTCACCGCGGCCGCGCTGTGCGGGGCGAGCGGAGAACTTACTGGGCCAGCTGCCGCCCCTCAGGACCGCCTGGGATTTACTCAAAGGTCAAAGGAAAATGTCAAGAGAGCGGCTGCTCCAGAGCCCTGGGCGCTCCCGCCGCCCTCCCGCTCCCCGAGGCCAGCGAGTGACTCGGAGAAGGGAGGGTGGCTGAGGAGGGGAGAGACTCCGCCCTAGGACTCCGGCTGCCTGTGCCTGAGCTGTTCGGGAAGAGACAGGGTGACAATAGGCCCGGCTGGGCAGGAACCCCCCTTACCTACAGTAGCCCACCAGCAAAGAGCCCCTCCTGCACCTGGGGAGGACGGCTAGGCTGGAGACTTCGGACTCGGGGTCTCTGGTGGGACCAGTTGGTGACAGTGGGCACCGCTGGTGAGGGACAGCAGGGGCCTGCAGGTCCCACCTGTCTGACCCGAGTGGCAGGACCCTGGCCTGGCTGGGAACCTTCTGTTAACTGGGTGGTCTGAGGACAACCTGGGTTCCCCCAATGGTTCCAACGGCCTACCTTAGTGCTGTGCCAGGGTCAGGAGGGGAGTACTGTTGGCTTCAAGTCAGGGCTTAAGAACACAAATTTACAGAAATTCCTTTTTTTAAAATTAAAGACTGTGAATCCCTCCTTGGCATAGTGATTGTGTTTCAATAACTTTATGATTATTTATTTCTTTTCGTGGAGTTAAAAAAAAACACTCTTGAGGAGAAAGAAATGAGTCTGCTAACAGCTCACTGAGATTGATCCACACTCCTGTCCAGGTGTGATGTGTGGGACCCAGGCCACCGCATGGGCTCCTGTTCCCCAAGGCTGAACTACTTGAAAGGCAGGTGTTCCCTGCAATCTTACCCTGCCCTGAGCCCTGCAGAGTGCCCACAACTAATTAGAGGCATCTTGCCAGTCTTCACTTGAAATTGAAAGAAAATAATGTTTAAATATTTATGATTTGACATTTACAGTCGGGCGTCTTTTAAAAGTGGAGTAGCTTCTGTACAGAGGCAGCTGGCTTCACTGGGAGTTTGGAGTAGGGTCAGGAGGAAAGAGCAAGACCGTAGGAGAAAGGCACAGCCCACAGAGAGCACGGTGTCTGGGGCCCCTGGGTGGAGGAGACACGCAGAAAAGCACTGATTTTCAGGTGCAGAAAACGTATGGGAATAATTAAGGCAACTTTACATCAGAGGCACAATCTGCTTACTTCTCCCACTTGACCATCTCCCCCTGCAGCTCCTTGAATTTAGAATATAAAGTACTGCAAAAGCTCAAATAGATGTGACCAGAGAGACCATTGGAGCAGTTGCTCTTAAAGATAAGGATCTACAGATATTGTTCTGCCCTAGTTAAACTATTTTGATTTGTGCTCAGAAGCAAAAGTACATGAGTTTCCCTCACATTATTTTCTGAGCAATTTATGGCAAAATATCTTAAAAAAAATAGTTTTAGCTGTCCGTGTGGTAAGTTTAAAAGAAAAGAAGTGAGACAAAAAAAGAACGTTCTATATCCAAACTTGGCTGAGAACTGAGGGAGCCACATAAATAGGAAACTTTATGATAGCAAAATGTAGCATTTCCCCAAAGCTGTGGTAACCAGCTAACAAGAGCACTTTATATCTAAGTAACTGACTTCAGTTCTGAAACACACTTGTATAAAGACATATGGACATAGGCATTCAGTTTCATTAGCACTAAAAGTCTAATATCATAGAATGGTCCTTTTGCTTCATTTCGAAGGAATCTGCTTTGCAAACCCAGCGTTGGTTTGGTCCTCTGCACTCTCACTTTTCTGTAACTGGCAGCCACTGCCCTTGAAAAAATCTAGAAATTAGTTTTGGATGCTGCTTGAGTTGCTATTAGAAATCTGCTTTTGGTTTCCCAGTGAATCATCTTAGAATTATTTTCTAATTCTTAGAATTTCATGCTAAATTTACAAAAACACATTTACTAAAATATAGTAACTATTACTTTAAAGCTAATAAAAATTTTAAAAAGTTATTAACCCATGGGGATGACCAACTTAAAAATATGGGAGGGGGTTGTCTTAAAATATTTTAGAAGTGTTTTTTAAAGCTGTTAACTGAACTATTTTTAATTTGGAATTTGCCACAGAATTCTAATAAATGAGAGAAGCCAGGCAGAAATAATCATGTATTAATTCTCTGCATTACAGAATCTTTCCAGAAGCTATTATCAGCAAGAGGCACTGCGGCTGGAGTCAGGGTGGGAGAACCCTTTGTGCAACTGAAAGCTATTGTTCCCTGCGGATGAAATTGTACTTGCTAATCTGCCATTCAAGTATCAAAAAGAAAAAGCCTATCTGGGCCAAAGGAAAGACTCCAAGGAATCATTATTCTTACAAACAAACTTAATGAAATAGGTGGGATGCACCTTTTAACAGGCTATCAGAAGGCTGTTGCTCGGCTGAGGCAAAGGCATAAAGGTAAATTACAGTATTTGAAAGATAGTGTCTACTTGCTTCTTCCACCGGCCCTTACAGTATCAGTGCTGGAAGCACTCTGCTTTGCGACACCAGGAGAGAGGTAAGTATGTATTTGCATTAGAAGGGGAAACTCCCTCGAGTGAACTGATTTTTAGCGGAGCTGAATAAACATCAAACGGTCTCAGGGAGACCCGAGGCGACCAGCTGAGAAGAGCCCTAAGTGGAGGGTCTCAGAGAAGACCCGCCCAGTCCTCTGTGCCCTGCGCCTGCCTCCAGGCTGCGTTTGGGTTCCGAGGCCTGCGCCGAGAGCACGCGCTGCCTTCATCAACCCCTGGTCTCGGAGGAGTCCTCTCGCACCCACCGAAGCTGCCCAGGTTTGGGGTTCTCTATTCCCGTCTTGTCGAGGCCACCACGGGTCCTAAAGATTCGCTTGCCTGCGCCCACGAAGGGCGCCGCTGGGACTCGGGGCGCGGCCGGGAGCGCAGGGCCCTTGAAGCTCCTCCCGAACCCGCCACAGGTGCCGGCTCTCTCGTCTCCCAGGCCCGCCCAGGACTTACTCAGGGTCCCACGGAGGTCTGAGGGGCAATCTGAGGCGCTGGCACAAAGGGGCGAAGGTGCTGGGAGCGGGGTGTTCTTGGCAGATAGGGATTCCGAGGCCCCAGCTCCCGCCCCGCGGGACAATGCCCCAGCCGGGCCTCCCAACCATGAAGCAGCCGGCCCAGGGGGCGGGTCACGACCCCAACACGGTGGCCGAGTTCCCCCAGGACGCACGCAGCCGCACACTCAGCGGCCTGGCTTCTCGTGCCCTTCCCCAACGGGGCCACCCCTTCCCCAGAGCAGAGCCAGGTGGGGGCACATCCTCTGAGCGGATGAAGCTCTGGCTGCACAGCCCCGTGACCTCCCAGCTGGAGTCTACATTCGGGAAGGCTGGCTCCGCGAAGGCCGGTGGGCAGCTCTGCCCTTGACCCCAGGCGGGAGGAGGCTCCCCAGCGAGTAGGGTCCGCTGTCCGAGGACTTAGTGATGGGAACGCGAGTGGGAAGACCAGGGGGGCAGCGGCTGGAGTGAGGCCCGGGAGGGAGCGGGAGTCCTCCTTTCCCCCTAGGTGTGCATGGGGGGAGGTGAGTGGGAACAGGGACCGTGACAGCCCCCCCCCCCCAGCGTCCAGCGTGGAGGCCGTCAGCTCGGCGCTCCAATGTCTGAAAAGGGCGGGAGACTCTCTAACAGCCAATTCTGCCCAGGATCCAGCCGGATGTTGGGTCAGCGGAATCAGGCTCTCGACCTGGGCGCGGGTCACAGCCAGAGCCGCTCAGGGACACGGGAAGGAAGCTGTCCCTCCTGCAAGCGGTCCCACTCAGCTCCAGGCGGAAGTTTCTCTTTCTAGGCGGCCCACACCTGGTTCTGTTGGGGGGAGGGAGGGGAAGGAAGGGTCCAGGAGGGCCCACCCAGGCATCTCTCCCGCAGCGGGGGCCTCGGGAGGCAAGCTCACTCTCCCAACCCGCTGCCCCCGGAGCTCTTCCTGCCCCCTTGTCCTCTAACTGGGACCCCAGAGCACCAGGCCCAGCCTAGCCGAGTCGGGGGGGGGGGCAAAGAGCACCCCAAAATGGCCTGGGGGGCAATGCCCGCAGGAGGCTCCTCTCCTTCCTCGCTGCTCACCCTGTCCTCGCCCTTCTCCACCTTCCTCCTCACCGCACCCTCCTCTGACGGCGGGGCAATGAAGTCTGGGGGGGCATCGTCCTCAGCCTAATCCGGCTGTCTCCTGGGGGGCGCTGGGGCTCTCACAGCTCTCACCCCTCTCAACCTTTGCGCTCAGTAAGAGCTGCCACCCACGGGACCACCGTGCATGCCCACCCAGACCCCCTAGTGGAATGACCTCCGACGCAGACCTCCCTCCCCTGCCAGCCAGAGCCACTGACAGGCAACCTGCTGCGAGTGGGAATCAGCCCTGAACTGGACTCTGATGCCCAGGCTGCCCCACCCCCGCCCCCATGGGAACCCTCTACCTTTCCAGGCTCCCCTAATTCGCCCAGCCACTTATGAGCCCGGCGATGCCCTTGGTGGGTCCCTTTCTCTCTCCCGATACCACCCAGCCCTTCTTCTTTTTCCTCTATAGCCCACTGGTGCCCCGCGCCTGGGCTGGGCGCTTCTGGTTACCTGCAGCGGGGCCGGTGCCCGGAGCCCAGGCCGGAGGAGGGTGGGGTGTGCTTCAGGCCGAGCGGCCTCGGGGGCGCGGTGGCCGCGGGAGGCAGCAGTGTCATCGCCAAGGTCAGCTCAGTCTCAGAGCTGGAGCCAGAGGTGCGCGAGCCGTCCTGCCTCACAAACTTCTTGGGAGACCGGCGAGACAAAGGTGCCGCGCACGGAGGCTCCGGCAGCGGTGGGGCGGCGGCGGCTCCGAGCCCGCGAGCGTCCGCAGCTCCGCACGGCTCGCAGCTCGGCGCGCTCCGCCCAGGCCTGGCCCCGGGGTGAGGAGCGGGGCGCCGGGGCGCGGAAAGGACCTACGCAGGTCTGGGCGCGGGACAGTCCCCGCAGGGCCACAGGCCGCCCGCAGCTCCACCCAGCACAGCCGCTGCCGCGCCCCGCCTTATATCCTGCCCGGCGCGCACCCGGCCGACGGCGGCGCGGCTCTCGGCCCAGCCACCGGTTGCTATAGAGATTTCCCCCCCCCCCCACGTGTTGCTGACAGCAATTGGCTAAGGGGCCGTGGCTCTCGGTACACCCTCTCCCGCCCGAGACTATGAATGGACATGGGCCGTGTCAGTCATTTCTACAGCTCCCTGTGGGGCCTTCGCCTTTTCTTTCCATCCTTTCTCCCTTCCGTCGTTCGAGTCGCACTTCATTCTGGGCCAGTTCAGGTGGCGCCAAGAGGAGAGGGGCCTGGGCGAACGGCCCCACCCCACGCGCCCTGCTGTGACCTCCGCTGTGGGAGGGGTGGGGGCGTCGCAACCCTTTGCCTGAGAAGAGCACGCCGCAAACCGCTCCTTCGAGTTGGGTTTCCACTTGACCTCGGCGGCCTTTTGCTCCCCTTCCCAGTGGAAGCAGAAGCAGCTAAGACGCAGCGCGTACACGCCCCGGTGGTCCCCGACCCGCCAAGAATCCACTCAAGTTTCCAAGTCTCACTTGCGCGCACAGCCCCAAACGCCGGGCAGAGGCGACGGTGAAAACAGGATGGAGCTGTGTCCTAGCCTCCTCGGGTCGCTGGCCCCGAGGGCGAAGGAACAGAATGGGGGACGGGGCCACGCTCTTCATCTTCGAACCTCCCCGAGCTTCCTGCGCCCCGCGAGTCCTTCGGGCGGGTCGTAAGGCCGAGCCGGAGTCTGGGGACGGCCTGGCCGGTCGACCTGTGATTGGTGTCCCTTGTGCTGTTGGCTCTGAGGTCGCGCTCCTGCTCCCCGTCTTTACCTACACACTCTCCCTCCCCAAAACCCAGAGCCTGGTTTTAGCCGCAGGTTTTGGCACCCCTGGTGTGCGGCATCCCCGCAGAACAGTGGAGAGTGGAGAACTGAACCCACCATCTGTGCGCACAATGCGCCCTGCGCAACCCACAGCTGCAGGAACAAGGGGAAGAAAGAAAGGCGCGGGGGGCCTTATCACATGCAGATGACAGCCTGCATAGGGCTTGTTAGTTTCTCCTTTTCTGGAAACCCTGGCGCCCTCTTCCCACCGCCTCCCCATTGTTCCCGCCTCGGGACAGCTGGAGGCAGTGGCCCCTCCTAACCTGTTGCCCCTCGGGCCTCACCACCGGCGGTTCCGCCGCTCGGCTCCTCCAGGGCAAACCCTGAATCCCACCCCTACACCCCCGCCAGCAGGACTGGGCGGAGCTTGCACCCCTCCTCTCCCCCCTCCCTTCCATTCCGGTTCAGGCTGGGGCAGGCTAGAGGGGGCAGGTCGCCCACGGAGACGTGTGAGTGCCTGCCAAGTGCTTGCCCAGTCCACAGCGCCCTGAGGACAGGTTCTGGCCAACACCTAGGCCGAGATCCACTTCTAGTTGGTGTGGACCTGGTAGGCCCGAGCTCTCGGGGCAGAAGGGCTGCTGGTCGCTTTGCTCGGCTTTGAGAAGTGCGAGGGGGAAAGTGTCGGGGAGGTCCAAATGGGGGACTTCGACGTCCTTAGGGTCCTCACCCTAGAGCACCTGCCCCACACCCAGGAGGTGGGAGAAGAGAAGGCCCGGCTCCTTTCGTCCTGCACCAGGACAGGGCCTGTCACCCTGCAAACCTGCTGGGGTGTGGCTCCATGGCCTCCTCTCCTCACATGGGCTGGGCCTCCTCAGAGGGTCCCGGATTCCCACCCACTGCTCACGCCAGCGCTACCTCCAGACCATCCTCTGAGGGACCTCCTCAGGCAAAGACTCGACTGGCAGTGATTCCCTCCCTCCCCCCTGCCATCCTCCTCACCATGGAGTACCCTTGGGTGGGGAAGGGGGAGATAGGTAGTGGCTGGAAGGCAGGAGGTGCAGAGGGGGAGGGACCGGCCCAGAGCCCCCAAAGGGTAAAGAGGAAGGAAGGCAGAGGGAAGAGGCAGGGAGGGAGGGAGGCCGCCTTCAGCCTCGTTGGTAACCGGCCTCTCCTTAGCAACGGCCTGTGCCAGTGCTCCCGCCTGTGTTCATGTGTGTGTGTGTGTGCGTGCGCATGCGTGCCTGTGTGAGTATAGTGCCTGGCTCGCCAGCGGTGGGTGGATCCTGTGCTCCCCAGTCCTGGGTAGGGTCACAGAACTCACGAGGAAGGGAAGGCCCCACCAAGACAGGAGGATTGGCCTCTGAGAAGTGGGGGAGGAAAGAAGGGGCTATCTTAGGTTTGGGGACACCCGGCTGGACACAAGGCCGGGGCGGGGGTTGGGGAGGGCATCAGGCAGCTTGCTTTGGGCCCACCTGCAGGGTCATGGGGATCTGGGATGTCAGGGGGATGGGGGTGGTGGTGGGGGTGTCTTTACCACCCCATGGTGGGGAGGCCACCACTGCAGCCTCACCTCCATCTCAAGTCCTCTGCATCGCCTCCTCTAGGCAAATGTGGGGTTTGGGACAGGGGTGGGCAGGTCAGGTTTTGATTCTCCTGGGGTGCAGAGGGCAGCGCTGCCGAACTCCCATCCACTTTGGTGAGTGTCCTGCCTGGCTCTCTCCTGTAGAAGGAAACCAGGCCAAGCACCTTACCATGTAGCTAGTGTCTGGGAGCCTGCAGGTGGCAGGGCCAGTCCCCAAGATGCCACCATGGCCACCTTCCCTGCAGGCACGCCCACCATGGGCGTGACCCCCTCTTTCTTACCTCCACCACTAGGAGCCACTGCCTGGTGTGAGCACCTACTCAAATGGGACCCTACTCAGATGGGCCCAGGTTGCCTGTGGTTGTCTGCTTGGCCAGCCTCCCTGACACAGGGGTGGTGTCGACTCCTTGTGGCCACCGTGACTCTACTTCAGACTGAGGAGGACCTGGCCCTTGCCCAGAGGTTCTGGGGAGACCCAGAGAAAGCTGGACACCAGACCAAGCAAGTGTATTCTCTGTGGGAGTGTCTTTCCTGCTCCTTCCCTCCCTTCTGTTCTGCCCCCCTCTGCCTGGCTGTTTGACCTAAGATTAACCACAGGATTTCCAGGGAGCCATTAAAAGAACATATTTGTAGGTGCTGACCCATTAAACCTATGGTTTCAGACACTGAGAAACCCATCCACTAGATTTGCATTCTATTTCCCTTTATTTTTAAAAAATATGTTTTTATCAATTTTAGAGTGAGAGGCAGGGAGGAGAGAGAGACATTGACTAGTTGCCTCTCTGACCAGAATGGAACTAACCTGGTGGTGACCTTTCAGTGCACAGGCTATGCTCAGCCAGTGGTGCCACACTGGCTAAGCCCATTTTCCTTTATTTTAATGCTAGAGGCCCAGCGCACGAACTTGTGTATGGGTGGGGCCGCTCTGGGTGAGCCCTGCATCTGGCCCTCTTCCGAGGGGAGTGGCCTGCGGGATTGGGCTGAAACTGGCTTTCTGACATCCCTGAGGGGTCCTGGATTGGGAGAGGGCACAGGCCAAGCCAAGGGACCCCAGAGTTGCACAATCAGGCCAAGAAGGGACTCAGGAGGTTGGCCAGCAGGGGAGGGACCATAGGAGGGTTCCAGGGCATGTCCAACCCATCTCATTCAGTTCTGATCAACTGTACCCCAGCAGCAAGCTAACTGACTCGTTGGAGTGTCTGCCCCCCTGGTGGTCAGTACACGTCATAGTGAGCAGTTGAACGGCCTTAGCATGTCATTAGCATATTAGGCCTTGATTGGTTGAACAGTCAGCCAGTCACCGGATGACCAGACACTTAGCATATTAGGTTTTTATTATATAGGTTAGGATCCTTTCTCATTTCCAGGGCAGGAAAGAATGTTCCCTATCTTTTCATTCTTGAAATTACTTCAGGAAAGCATTGTTACAACAATGTAAAGCTAGCTTCAGCTAATATCTTAAAGAATGATGTTAGGAGCCCCTGTCATGAGCTCTTAGGCTTAACTTAATAACAAATTTCCATTTACAATTTCAATGACATTTTCAGAGGAAATCTGTAAACACAACCCAACCAATTTGAGATGCATGTGGCTAGAGATCATTCCATGTGGTAAATGAGAATACTATTCATATAGAAGTTAAGATTGTTTGGCTACTGAATAAGAAATGTAGAGAGAGGAGAAAATGGCGGCGGAGTAAACAGACGCGTCTGGAGCTTTGTCGCTGGGCAGAAGGAGAGAGAGCGGCTGAGAGTCACACTGGGAGTGATTGGAGGCAAGTTAAGAGCCAGTTATCCTCCAGGAGAAAGCGGGGAACTGCTGGACGGGGCTCTCCCAGCCGGGCAGCCCCACGGCAAAGGGGTTTTTGCCCGCCCGAGCCCCCGGCAGGAGTGCGGAGACCGCGCCATCTTTCAGAGGGAGGTGGATGTCTGCAGCCATCTGAAGCCGGCAGTTGCGCACACATCAAGCAGCTGGGGACCCAGGGACCCAGAACTCCGCTCTCCAATCAGCACGGACACGCAGCGGACTCAGAGATCCACGGAGCACACGGTGAGATCAGACTGCGCCTGGGATAAAAGGGAGGTCTGAAAGCTGCGGCGGACGGAGGCACCCTGAGCAGCCGGGGACACAGAGCACGGCCTTCCAGGCAGCGCGGACGCGCGGGCGGCGGATTCGGAGATCCGCGCAGCGTGAGGAAGGGTCAGATTTCGCCCGGGTCGGGGTGAGGTCTCCTACCCTCGCACAACAGAGACGCCTACGCCTTGGGAGCCTGGCTGCGGGAAAGCTGCCGCTGGAGAGGCTCCCAGAGGTGGGCAGGGGGTGATCCCTAAGTGTGGAGGCAAGCCCTCTGAGCTGTTGACGGAGGAGAGCTCTGGAAAACGACTCTTTTTTTTTTTTTTTTCTTCTTTCTTTCTGGGGCAGAAGGACAGCCTGGGAGTTATTACAGTGTCCCGGCTACAAAACCCCCACAAACTGGCTTTGAGAACAAGAGAGTAGCAGGATCTGAGCACAGCCTGGAGAGGTTCCCTGCTTTGTCTCAGAGATCAATTCTGAAACACTGCCACCCAGTGGATGACACACAGAATAATAGTGGAAGTAAAGGAGCATCCTAATTTTTTTTCTTTTTTTTTCCTTTTCCTTTTTTTCCCTTTTTTTCCTTTCTTTTCTTTATTTTATTTTATTTTTCATTTTCACATATTTTAATCAAAAGACCATTTTTTTTCTTTCCACATCAATTGATTTTTCCTTTTTAACTATTGCATTTTTGTTTTAAACTAGTATTATTATTTAATATTAGTATTTTACTTTTTGGAAAAAAAAAGTGTCATTTTGTTTTCTATTTATT